>JAQIYE010000148.1:0-16454 GCA_034699765.1 Xenyllodes armatus
GTGATGTGATTCGAATTATGTATTGTAACCCCCCTTGATTGAGCGAAAGCTATGTCAAATAAATTCCTATTGATTGAATAGACATGGGAGAGTTCATTCTGGACTCAAATCTTACAGTTGTTCTTTCTGCTCAAAGGCATTCGCTCTTAAATCTAATGTCATCGTCCACGAGAGGATTCATCGTAAGGAAACTCCATTTGTCTGTAAACATTGTGGAAACGCATTCAATCAACTAGCCAATCTCAGTACTCATGAGAAGATACATTCTGGAGTCAAGCCCTTCAAGTGTCCCAAATGCCCAATGTCATTTATTCATAAACAAAGTTTGCAGAGACACTTGAACTCCAAGGTGCACGAGAAGCCAGTGAAAGAGAAGCGTTTCCTCTGTGGAGGATGTGGTAGGGGGTACACTACCAAGGGAAATCTGACCAAACATCAGAAGAAATGTGAGGCTGGAGAGTAACAATGGAGGAATTTGCATATATGTACATGTGGTAAGTGTATTTAAACTCCATGTTTCTTGCCTAGTTAAATATCAAAAAGGTTCAACTTAGAATTTCTAGTCTAATTTCTTGTACAATTTTTCCCCCAGGTGTTTTGACCTTGTGACGCCACTTCAAATGGAAGCCTACTTCAAATTTCAAACGCGATTGTCGGGTCATTTTCCACATATATGGAGATGGAGGTCAAGCATTCTCACCCTGCCCCAGCCCCTTGTAAAATGATGTAAAAAATGGATCTTGAATTGATATTTGACCAGTGTAATGTAAGAAAATCTCTCATTGTTTGAGTTGAATTGACATGACATTTCAGGATTTCGGTAATTTTATTTCGTCTTTGTGTTTACGGAAGGTATAGCATAAAATTTAACTGTATAACATTGTGATTTGGGGCATTTCAGGCAAACTTTCCAACTTTTCACCTTTTTAAATGAATAAATAAGATGAATGTACATAAAATGTTTTTTTCTGATTTTAACAATCACTTGCCAATTTACTAATTGAAATTTCAACCTTAGTGATCAAACTTATAGTCATAGTCATTTTAGTAGTGAATGTAGCCAAAATCAACCCAGGTAGGCGTCCAATTTATTGAGAACGGTCCATCACTTGACATCTCCTCCTCCCATGGTCCACGTAGTAGTTGTATGTTGAGTCCCTGTATTTATAAACAAAGCTCCCTTGAGGTCAGCTGGGTCTCTTGTTCACTGGAGTTCCTCCAGGAGCGGGGAGCGGATGTGTCCAAACACCCTCAGTCTCCCATTTCATCATCAATTCTGCACTCTCATTCTCATCTTAACTTTATATTTCGGTTCATTCATTTTATGGAGATTCTTTCTGGTTCAGTTAAACTCAAGTTAGTTAAAATTCCCTTGAAGAACCATGTTAATGGATTCAAAAGGATGTGAGGACAGAGGATACAACTTGTTTTGAATACTTGACCCGACACAGAAATCCAAACTAATTGATGGTGAATCCAAACAATCGAAATTTTAGGTTTAATTAGAAGATTTACACAAAGGTCAGGTGTTGAGATGAGAGTGTTGACTCAAACGTCAAGGTCAAGGGGAACTGATGAATCTCACATTACATTCTTTACATTCCATTGTTCGAATCTAGTGTCTTGACAATTCAATGCAATGCCAAGTGTGAATGGGGCACGTGAGACTGGACTCAAAAATGAACAAAGGAACTCAAACTCACATTGAATTAAAAAATTAAAATTAGAAATTTGCATATTTGGACATACATGAACCCACAAGTGGTCTTACACATCATTGTCCTGCAGTTCTAATTTTAATTTCTACTTACTTCGTTGCCACGGTCCGGGTACCTGTCCCATTCGGGCCTGGGAATGTTGCCCAGAAATCTATATGACATTTAAGCATTACATTCCTTCCAACATATTAGTGATCCTCTTTACATTAGATTTTAACAAGCCCTCATTTCACAGGTGTACAAAATCACAGCATTTATTAATTCCGTTCAGAGTTTTGGACTCACAATATCATCACAATTGGTATTTTACCCACTTTCTGAAAAGTAGAATCAACAAACATTTGATTTTGACATTTTACTGATTGCCTACATGCGAAGACCAGTACCTTAAAATACTGAAAGTACTCTAACATGCTGTTCTTGAAAATAAATATTAGTTTGAAGGCTAAACTAATTAATTTCTAAATTTACTCAAATCGGAATGGCAGAAATAAGATATCATTACTAAATTACACTAAATACTTCTAAATAAGGGAAACAACAAGAGACTTAAATGCTAACAAAAATTACTCATACAGAAATGGTTAATTATATTATATCAGTACCTAACTCACCCCACATTTCTACTGATGGCTAACGAAGCCACAGATTCATTAGTTTTTGAATTAGCTTATTAAAACCAAAAATTACATTTCGCAATATGGTTTTTAAATTACTGCAACGATTTGGTTTACAACGATCAAAGGTTAAGGTACCAGGTGTCCATTAACTAATATAAGACCCATCATTTTCATAGGAGAAGCGGAAAAGGTACTAAAATAATGTTTACAAGGCGTTTTAGTTCCTCAAAGTCATACTCAAAAATATTTTAAAGCTAATTACTCAAAATATACTTCGTACAACCGTTCAAGTCAAGGAACATGTAGATATTAGCGTACCAATTTTGTAGAATTAACTTAATAATTTCAAGCTCATTAGATAAATTTGGGGTCCAAAAATAATTTATCTCCTACAAAGATTTGCCAAAGGAATATTGTTTGAAAACCTTTGTGTGTAAACCCCCGTTTCTTTTGTTCGTTCTTTAAAAATAGGAGTGGAAAACTTTTAAAATTGTTTTTGGGTTATTTAAATTTAATTTAACCCTAGAAAAAATACAGGTCAGCTCACACAATTCGCTTAAAAGGTCGCTTTTGTATGTGTCGTTTATCAAAATCGTACTCTGTTTGAGGTTGAAAAGGTTTTTGGCATTTTTAGATAAAATATTTACTTCTCAACAATGCCAAATTCGCAAGCGTTTGCTAAAAATTTGCCATATAAGAATTCTGTAAATTGGTAGTTACTTTGTTATGAATTAGGATCGAATTCTACAAGTAAATTCAAAATAGTTTGTAATTTTCCATTTTAAAGGGGTTCATACTTCCCAACAGGCTTATAAAATAATTGTCCCTTTGTCAGGCGTCTCATGAGTTCAGTCCATAGAAGGCGCCGATCCTTGTCAACTTTCCCCAGGAGTCCTTTGTTCTCTTGAGCCCTTCGGGATAAGTAGGGAAGAACCTCTGTGACGGGGCCATATGGAACATACTTGTACACAGAGTACCCAGATTGACCTAAAATATTAAAGTCCATTAGTAGAGATACATACCTTTATGAAATTTTGACGAAACATCCTCTTTATAAAACATGAAATGGGAAAAATCGGCAATGACTTTATAGACCAAGATAAAATATTTTTTAGCCCCAACACTTGAATACAAAACATTGAGTCCCAACGATTTAAAACTTGAAGGGACACTCTTGAAACGAGTAACGATTGTTGTTTTGAAAGTATAACTTTAAACTTTTTATAAACTTTTGAAACTAATACGAGTTTTAGTTAACAATATACTAAATATTCACACACACCCCGAGATCATCCAAGCAAACTATTCCAGCTGCTTTTTGTGAAAATATGGTTATACATGTAATCATTTTGTCACTTGACCCAAAACTTATAGGTCAAGTCCACCCATGAAATCTGAAAGAACTTACCAAGAGGAAAAGAAACTTGGTCACACATTCCATATAATTGTCCAAAACATATTACTCGGTCTGACGGATTTACATCAAATTCCTTCATTCTGTAATTTAGAAATACGATTTTGTTGTTCGTTCCTTGGAAATTGAAATTTATCGGTTAAAAAGTACCCAAACCAAGTACGCATTCCACCTACTTTTGAAGGGTAAAACGGACAGTATCCTCATTATGTGTGGCTGCCATAATTGCAAGTTTCAAGGGACTCTTGGTCTCTTTCATCATTTTAATCCTACGAAGGCACTCTGTCATACAGTCATGATACATTTTGGTGGTCGCTTCATAAGTTGGATTAATTGGATCCTCATAACCAAACCCTTCAGCACGAGCCCGTTCCTAATGATTCAAAAAGTCTTAAATGCTGTATAAATGTTAATAAATCCTACATACATGACAAATAAATAGTCCTACAAAATACCTGTTCCATATACGCTCCACGAACTAATTTAGCTCCAAAATGAAATTCTTGACGCTCAGCCTGCTCAAGATCCGAGGTCAAATTGTGTAAAGCTTCCTTTAAGTAGCACTGGTAAGTATTGAAGACAATGGCTTTCTCTTTATTGTAAACCCGACTCATTTCCATTGTAATCCTGGAAATTGCTGGCTGGAAGTAACTCTGTTCAGCGTCTACCATGACTCTCACATCTGCTTTTTTAGCAACCTGAAGTTATTGGAAATAATTTGAAAATGATTTGTAAGCTTCTAAGGTACATTTTCCCATTAGTCCGTTACGGTGGTCTTTGATCCGACTGACCTTAAAAATGGTATGTAGACGACGCATCATATTTCGAAACATTTCTTCTTCCTCGTCTGTAAGGGGCTGAATGAGACTTTGCATTTTCCCAGTTGATGGATCTGCAACCTTCATGGCGTCCCTTAGCTTCTTGTTTGCCTCCACTACGTCTTGCCATGGAAGTAAATGGATCAATCTAAATGGTTTATTATAATGAAGCATTCAATTAACACTCAAGGGCCAAACATTCTGGGGACATTAGATTAAGTTTGAAAAAAACAAGTACCCTACCCGGAAGAGTCATAGGTCATACTTTCCAGCCATGACTCCACAGTTGGATCAGACTTTGCTGCACGTTCAAGGCGACGCTTTAAGTCTTCTGGCCTCAAATTTTGCTCAAGGACAACTCCCTCCTTCCCCGAGAATGTACTCACATATCTATGGACCCGAGCAATGACTTCTGAAATTTGCATCTGTAAAAATGAAGTATGTAATTTGTAAATTACAAATTCTTATATTACGAATAAATATTTTTGATCTTTTAGGAAATTATTATAAGAAACGTACCAGAAGATGAGGGCGACCCAAAGCAGTGATTTTAATGGCAGCGAATCCACTTCCTTTTGTTGCGCCTTAAGAAAATTATACAGGGGTATTTTAAATTGTATTATCATTTTATGGAAACTCGACTCGAGCCTTTCGTTTGTCTTTCTAAGACCAATTACCAGAAACAGCCTCGATGGATTGCAGAAACGTCTCCATATTCCTCTCACATTGAGCTTCATTCATGTAGAAAAACGTTCGAGCTGAAGCTCCGGCTCTTCTATCCCCAAATTCAACGTGAGCATGGTATTGGGTGTAGCCATCTACAAAGAATTTTCATTTTAAGATTAAAAGTTATCGTGAAAAGCCTTGCAGACACAATCAAACACTACAAAACTATATTGTTTGAAACAAAACCATCAGATTTTTATCACAATGGTTAAGCTTGGTTAATTTTCCTTAAATATTGTAAAAGCTTCACGCCAAAATAAACCTTTATTTAGCCATCAGAATAATACCAACTACCACTAATTGATTAATATTTAACTAAAAATGAGTAATTTTAACAACTAGAACTTCAAGATCCAGTTGGAAAGTCCAAGACCATGCATTATTAAAAGGTTACAACATCAATTATGAAAAAAGTCTTTGATAAATCGTACCAGGACTCTTTGAAAGCTTTTTGAGCTCTTGGAGTTGACGATAAAAAAGGTTGCAAAAAAATTAAAGATTTTGTAGATTATTTAAGAATAATCAGAAATACAGAATTTTTATCCAAATTTGAATTGACATAAGAGAAGTATGTAATTATAATGAAAATGAACATACCATTTTCCTGTATGGGGTTATTCACGATACTTGGGACCAGAGCACTGTATAGATTGATAATACAATACTTAGTTAACAACACTGCTCTAAGACAAAAGGATTTACTTAGCTGATTTTGTTATTTAAATTTCTGTTCAGACTTACTTAATTTCTAATTTTGTAGCATCCTCCTGAGAAATATCCTCTTCCACTGAATAATCCAAGATCGCCTTAACTCCAAAGGCTCGGAGGCGCTCAACTTTTGGTTGAATTGCAACTTCATTGGCTCCAGCAACAAAGTGCCCATAAAAGGTCATTTCCATAACTCGTTCGAATAAATATTTCCCCAGAATTTTCTTGGAAATGTTCATAATCTGAAATGTTTTGCGACAATATATTTAATTAATCATGCATAATCTAATTCTTAGAGTGGGGTGTGGGTGTGAGGTCAACAATTTTAAATGCATATTTTTTGTACCATCATATTATTCTCCACAAGGTAGTTAATGGAACATAGTTTGAAGACCAAATACGCTCGAAGGATTTCTAGTGTTGTTTTGGATCTAAATGCTGCTTTAGCATCTTCAAAGGTCAGGTCCAACTTATCTTGGATAACAATTTTTGGTTCAGTCCCAGAGTGAAGAACGGTTTTCTGCAAAATTGAGGTTGCAGCCCCAGCCGTATGGGTGGATTTGAGCATTTTCGAACCACCATGATGCTGAGATTTTAATTTCAGACAATTCCATGTAGAGTCAAGGAGGAGTCCTCTTGGATTTATAAGTCGAAAGGAAGCCATTTAAACGGGGATCTGCTCCCTCAAAACAATGGCCTCGATGACTTTTGGGCAAACGTGCAAAAACTTGTAAATTGTTCAAGTTTATGTCAGGGGTCTACCACAACTTTAAATTCTGAAATCAGGCAAATAATTTTAGAATTAGTAGGCTGATTAGAATTAGAAGAACAATTTTCGTATTACCATTATGTATTCAGGTACATATATATCCCGGTTTGTGTAGCAAAATCTGATTTTAGATATTAGAATTTTAACTTAAAAATTTTAAACCGGTTACCTGTTATACTTTTATTCAAATGCTCGGATCCTAACCCGCATATTATATCAAAAACACTGCTGAAACTTTATCACATTTAACCCTTTAAGAAAACGGAAGTTCAAAGAAAATTGCTATCATTGTATAAATAAAATCTGAAAGGTATAAACAATAGCAAATTTACTGGGGAAAAATTTAGGTCAATCGGAACTTGAACTTATTGTCTATATCTGTATACTATATTCCAACAAAACATTTGTAGTTAGAACTTAGATGTGACTAATTGTAATTCTACAATTAGTCACTAAAGCAAATTCATCTTCTTACAATTAGACGAACTATCCATTAAGATTCCGGCCTACGTTTCTTCGCTCATTCCAACCTGTTAAATGCATCTCCAGACATGGCAAGTCCTTTGTAAAGTTTAAATCATGTAAAATGAATGAGAATCTCAAATTATGTGATAAATTCGTTGGCCTTGATCCCAAGCCTTTTGTATTCAACTCGTCAGTGGAGGAAGGAGATGCGGATCTTTGAGAAATGTCAAATTCTTCTCAAAAATTTAGTTTCAATCAAATTAACTCAACTTGGATAACAACTAATGACACTTTACTTTGGAGGAAGAAGTAGTAAAATGACAAATATATTTTGACCCATTTTGTATTATATCTACAATCCTCCACTGCTGTTGATTACCCACTGACTCAGAGATGGGCATGGGCACATGCCATGCCATTTCCCTGCCATTCCTGTACTATTAAACCTAGCCATGCCATTTGCCATGCCTTGCGAGGGGTTGACGATTCAGCCAAGCCATTCCTGTATTTCGAAATCTAGCCAAGCCATTTCCCTGCCATTTCTGCACTGACAGTGCGACATATTGCACTACCCTTCAGTAGCCATTTTTAGCCATGCCTTGCAAGGCAGGGGCCATCTCTGCACTGACTCAATTTGGATTTCACCTGTTTCATTCCTTCACGAGTAAAATGCAAAATCGTTTAAATAAAGTGACCTTGTATGAAGTTGTTGCATGACTCCTAAAAGGAGTGACGCAACATTAATTGACAGGTAGACTTGCATGATTATTTAGTGTTCGGTTGGTTAGATTTGTAGGAGATCTTCTTGGTCAATTTTATTGGTCATATATGATGAGCTTGATATATGAAGTTGATGCTTCTCAACGTTTTGGCTTTAATAACTCATCTAGATAATTTCAGTGCTACTACAGGCGTTAATGCTTTATGATACTCATTAAAATTTTGAATGGCATTCATGTTGAATTATAACTGCTACAAGGGTTACATTAGTAAACAGCGTGTTACAAGTTACAGGGGTAAAATGAGATGAAAAAATTCATCGAATGCTATAAAACGCGTTTGAACGGTGACCCATCTGCTTCATTTCAAATGAACGTAACTTGGAACAGCCGCATTGAATTGCAAATCATTTTTTTTTTGAATCTCTACTCAAATTGGTAATCAAAGCCACTTAAAGTTTGATAAACGACGTCCGTTTGTTTGAATCTGTCAACAAGTCAAATCGATCAAAATTCCAGACCAGCGTCGTAAAAATTTTGACGTTTAATATTGGAAAGACCTCATTGCCCCTTTCTTCCATGAATCAAACAAACTTGGCTTTAGCCAAAGTTTACAACTTTAGCTTTTCTAATTAGAAATGCTAAACTAAATAAGGATCTCTTGTAAATTTGCAACATGAGAAATAATTAATTCATAAAAACTTACTTGCAATCAAATTCCAGGATTTGATGGGCCAAAACCTGTTTTTTTGGCTTACTCACGATCAGAACCACTTGATTTAAACAATGTATATATGCAATGGACTTTTAAAAAATCCTTGTTCTTTTATTGTTTTATAACAGATTCTCTGTAACAATTGCACCTAATTTTCAATCTGGAATATGATCAATCCAAAAATGAATGATCTTTGGAAATCCCTTTGTATTAAGAACTTGTCTTTGCTTTAAATATCCTCAAAGACTAAAGATATACTTTAGTCTTTGAAATATCCTCAAACTCCTTCTTTGACTTCAGTACTTTCCAGTTTCACTAATGATTTTAAAATGAAACTGACTCACTTACACAATAATGCATAGGAAAGGAAATGAGGTTAAAAAGGATCCAGGTCCAACCGGAACAAAAAAGTTCTTCACCTTGTTAATTCCAGATTTTATATAGATTTTGAAGTATGACGAAAAATTTTTTGGGATCCAGGTTAAAAGTTAAAACTGATCCTACTTCTGGAACGTTTAACTTGAAATGAGACTATAAAGTAAAGTAAAGTCTTATATTTCTTCCATAAATAGAAATTTGGGAATTTTATTTGGAAATGGGGAAAAACGATGATTTGTAGAAATTTTTTTTTTCAAAAACAAATCAGATATCCGGTTTTGACCAGATGAAACCGAATGAAATGGATCCCTTGATTGTTGTTTTCAGGGCTCACTCACAACAATAACACTCTTCTATGGCCCTTGTTTTCCTGGTTTTGTCAAATTTCTGAATTGGGAAATTTATTTATCTCAAGATGACTCAAATTTTTCGGAAGTCTAGTTAAACTCTGAAATAAGATCCACGAGATCTCGTTTCCACCGGAAGGAATAAAGATTTACTCAAATCCAGTTTTAAAGGAGACAATTTGAAGTTAAGTAGCTATTTAATAGTAATTGTTTGAGACTCAATATAGGCATTCTATTAAGGAAAATTACTCTAAGAATCAGCAAGAGACAACTAGTGCAGTGTTGACGTCAGGATCCATGGAATCACATTAGAAAGAAGACATAGTTATAGTAGTTCCATGAAGTCAAGTGTGTGGTTTGATATTTCAATACAATAGTACTAGTAGTTTACTAGGATTTTTGCGAATTTTCTGATAGAGCTAAGAGCTAACTAGAATGCCAAAAAGTGTGGCGTGATTGTTTTTTTTTTGTTTTTTGGGTTTTCTTTGAGACGGAGCTCCAATACGAATCCGAACATGAACATATCCGACCTTCCGGTTACGAAACCTTCTGATGATCATAAGACATTGGGTTATATCAGTATGAGACTCTTTTTGCCAATTTTGCACATGTCTGGCCTTGCAAATTTTCCTTTTCTTTTGTTTTGTCCTACTTACAATACTTACTTGTTCCCCTCATGTTCATGTTCATGATCCCCCAGTGCCACATATATTTTTGCAAATGGAAATCATCAGACATATTTTCTATGGATGGAAATTGGCGAAGTCTCATATCACATCGGCTTCATTGCTAGATTTGAAGGAGTGAGTATATGGAACGGGACATACTGAGTCACAAATAATTTTATGAAGAAAAAAGAACAAATATAAATTTGAAGATTTCCGTTAAATCAGCAACTTCAACTATCATACAACAAACATACATAAAGCTTTGACAGATTCATAATTGCTTACCATAATTTGGATGTTATGTTTTGAATTTCAATACGGGTAATTTTGAGTTTAAGGAAGGACTCACGACATGCAATATGATATCTGTTTGGTATATACGGACACAGTGAAATAAACTTTTTTTTTGTAAATTTTACCGACGTTTAGGGTTAGGAATAGGAAGGAATACTATAATAGCCCATGTATTGTAGTTTCTCCATCATATTTTTCACTTTGACCCAAAAGTTCAAATATTGTTAAAACAAGTTAATTGAGAAATCCTAATAGGATTTATTGAAGTTGATGCTCTGATTAGGAGTATTCATCAAATGCCCAACTGACTGACTTGATGTTGAAGACATGACATTTTAGACGCTTGAATTTTTTCAAAGTTATAGGATTAGTGAATTCGAATATTTTAAGTCTGACAAGGCGAACAAATAAAAAGGCTTGTTGATGCAACAAAGATTAAGAAAATTTGGAGTCGGCTCATCTGTGAAGTCAAATGCCTCGATTTTGGAACTCAAGCCACTCTTTGTCCCACTACGAAATTATGTGACTTTCAAACGGCATTTTTGGCAAATAATTGCTAAGAATTTTAAATCCCTAGTTTTGGGTCTTTTTCAATTTTGAGACTAGACTCTTTCAAAAAAAAGGGCCCTTAAAGTCTCAAGATTGGTCGAGAATCGAATTGTCGTTCTAAAAGACGCACATAAGAGTATCAGGACAACAATCCAACCCAATTAACAGTTCTTGAAATGATCTTTACAACATTTGATAATTGGCTCAGTCAGATATTTTTATTTATGTTTGAGAATGCTTAATTTTAAAATAACAATTAAAAATGTTACACTTGTTTTTTTTTGGAAATTATTTTACGATCGAATTAATGGGGACGCAAAAATTGATTGGCTGAACAAAAATGCAAAAATGCAATGAAGTTGTTTCGGATTGACCTTCAAGAAGTTGAAGTGTTTCCATTAATTTTGGAGATGATATGATTTTATTTCGGAGGATTTTCATATTTGTAGCTGTCTCCACCAACCCCGAATCCTGAAATGTGCAATAACCGGATCATGAGTTAATGTGAGTCAAATATAAAATGATTACCAAACTACATAATCATACAAACAAATGGTCAAAATATGATCATGTTCAGTTGCTTATCAGAAATTTTCTAGGAGATAGAGAAATGCTTACTGATACTATTAACAAACCAGAATAAAAACTGCAATTAAATAATACATTTCATTTCCAATAATTTGAAACAGTCTGTTACGGTTGGTTTTTTAAATGTAATATTTATCTCAAAATCAACCGTTGACCTCCACACTTGTAAAAAACTTACATCATATAAATTTATGGCTTAGAAAATTCGAAATGTTTTGGATTGATTTTCTACCAAAAGTTTAACGAGATCTTTACGGATCCACACGCAGACTTAATAACTTAAAACCTTAAGGATCTAAAGTATTTGGACTTTAAAGTTATTAGAAAATTACCAGTTGGACCAAAAAGTGTAGCGTAACAGGGCTTGTGACAATAAGGTTTGTCATCATTAACTGCGTGACCTCCGGGTGTCAACGTCTTGCTACATCTTTCACATCTCAGGCATCCAGAGTGCCAGTCCTTACCCATTGAGGTCTTTTTCTCCGCTGAAATAAATAAAGGTCAAGTGAAACCCTGAACAAAACAATCCACCTTTGCCAATCATAGTATTCAAAAATGATTTTGACTGACTAAATGCAGAGTCGTGCACGGTCTTACCAAAATAAACGGGTTTCTGACATTTAGGGCAATTTGGCATTTTTATGTTCAGCTTTTATGATAATATACTATTTTAAAAAGAATTTGTGACGCAAAAGTACTGGAGGAGCCTAACCACTTACCACAACTCATTTAACTAAACTAAATAATAAATGTTAACTGAAACTACAATTTGTGAATTAGAGGAAAAGAGAGTAGGATAAAATGTTGTATTCAGCAATAAAAGTTTTGTCGCTCTTGTCCCTATACTCTTATCATCAGTAAATTTCTGCTCAAATAATATCAACAAAAACTTACTCTTTTTGCTTGTCATAATCAGTAATGTGTTGTTGTTATTACTAAATAGCATCAACTCGAATCTATAATTTTGTAATATCACACATAATAATATCTATAGACTGATCTTGAGTATCAACTTAAATGTTAAAGACCAATTAATTCAGCTTGAGTCTGGATAAATAACATTTTAGTGCTGGGTATTGACTTAATGCCGCGGCTATTTACATCCCAAGAGCATAATGCCATGACAAAAACTATCGCCAGGGGACAACAGCCTATGGAGGTAAAATATCGTGACGAACAGAAAACATTGAAGATACAATGTACTCATACATACCTTGAACGGAAAATATCTATCATCCTCTCCAAAAAATTAATATTTAACTATCAGTTCGGCTTGGATATTTAATTCCAATTCTCGGAAGCCAACGAATGTTTCACTTATTAGATTTCTTAAAACCAATTTTTATTTCTCAAAATCACAACTAAATTTTGGTTTACATAAATAGTTTCTCTTCAAGCTTTTCCCGATGAGGTTAAATCCCATCGATCACATTAAAGTTTCTAGCATATTATCAATACTCTTGACTAAAGGACCCTAAAAATATAAATGTTTCATCATGTTCATGAAAAATTAAAGATGAGCTCGTGGACCTTCAAAATTGAAAAAAATGTTTGTTTGGTAATTCATGCAAAGGTTCCTAGTGATATACATAAATTCTCAAATCATTCGAAGCATAAATAATTCAACGCAAATTAAGAATTAATGATACTTTTTGATTAGTAGCTCTGAAGGCCAATCATGACAATTTTTACCTGAATCTAACACAAACAACCCAATGACATTTGGACATTTGCTTTACTTTTTTTAATTTATCCTTCGTGTTTAGGATGATCATGACCCACGATTCACCCGAAGAAACGTCTGGAAAAAATTATTTTACCATTTAAAAGCTTGGGATAAGTCTGTTTGTCCAGGACAAAGTTTTTCGGATCCTCAAACAATATGGCTCTCATCTGGTTTTCTCCCTAGAAATTTTAAACTAGCATTTTACAAATTGATATAATGAAGAAGAGTCTTAGATCCAATAGTGTGAATGATATTTATAATTTAACGATAGGTGACCTATCTTCCAAGGACAAGCGAAATATTATTGTGATCAGGTGTTACCTTTGTAGACTCCTTAGACCTATTCTTAGACTTGTTCAAGCCCTAGGACTCATACCCTTAAAATATGACCCGTTGACCTGTCGAGTTAGTCACTCATGGTTCTCCATCCCAGTACTAATGAACTTGATTTGGTCGATCGCAATCTGTACAATTTGTGTTTGTTTGTATGAAGAGGTCATTCGATTCATGGTTTCTCGTGTTACTGGGACAGACTATTACTTGTACGCTCCTGTGTTTATAGCCCAGCTAATTGCCACAATTATTATTTATTGCTCAGGGAATTTGAATGTCCGACATTTTACAAAGGGTAAAGTTTTAAAATAGTAAACATTCTAACTGCATCATTACAAATCATGTAAAAGGTCACATATTTTAAACTCTTAACTTGAGTTGAGAATAGGGTAAAGAAAAACTATGCCATATAATTGCTCGCCCCAAAACCAAAATCAGATTGGGGTGCGCTTTGCGGTGGCAGGTCTCAAGTGTCATGGTCAATCGTTGAATTTTGGCCTTAACCCTCCATTCCGGAGCAGCGACTCGTGTCTTTTCTATTTCTTGAGACCATTAAAGCTTATTGAAATTTAAAATAGTAAAATTTGAATTCGAGAAAAATGAAAATAATGGTTAACTATTTTTACTTTATTATTTGCAGCTTGGGAACAACTTCATGGAACATTTCAATCCCTGAACATTGCAAATTTACCACATGTCAATTATTTATTCCTTGCCATATTGATATACATGTCCCAAGAGTTATTCGGAAATGCAATTTTAATGAACGCTGTCACAATTGTAGCTGATAATGATTTTCATCCATATCTTCTACCAATCGTTGGGTTCCTTGTTGGTTTCATTCCAAATTTCCTCTCAGGCGTCATTACCATATTTCTCGTCATTTTAGCAAAATGTTTTCAAGAGATCAACTATCGGCTCAACAGATTAGTTGATGGGGATGATGGGGCCGTTGAAGATGAAAAACCAAGTTCAACAAATATCGTTCATTCAGTAATCAGTGAATTGAGAAATATAAATGTGAATTCTGGGAGTCGATGCCGTGATGATACTTTTCGGGCTACAAACCTTCGTCAACTTCGACTTACTCATGAATCTCTTTGTCAAGTGACTCGATTCTTCCTGAGGGCATTTGAGATCCAGGTAATTCCATGAACATTTTAAATTTGGCCAAACAAATGTAGATTTGGTTTGCCCCAATTAAATGCTAGTAGTAGACAATAAAATATATGATCGCTTTTTAAATAAATCCAATGTAGATCCTGGCAATTTATTTGAGTTCATGCATTTCGTTCATCGCTGGAATCTACGGAGTGATTGTGAGCCTGAACGATTTGATTCCTCAAGAGCTGTCGGCATTTACACAATTGGAGAGTTTTGGAGCAATAATCGTCGTCACTCGGATCATAATGATTAATTTCAGCTCCCAATATCTTATTAATATGGTAAGTATATTTTTCCATTTTAATTATCTACAGCAGCCGCAACATATTTTCTGATTGCACAAAGGAAACGGAAAACATCACTTAACTTTGTGATTTTTTTTTTGGGAAAACATAATAAATGGTATTTTATTCACAAATAAATGAAGATGAAAACCCAAAACTCACAAGCACAACAAAATAAACTTGTGTCAAAACCAAATTCACCGAACTTGCGAAAGAGGTAAAGGCCAAAAGCTTTGTAAATTTTGAAAATTTCATAAAATTTTGGAAATTTCATATAATTTTGGAAATTTCATAAAATTTTGGAAATTTCTTAAAATTTTGTAAATTTCTTAAAATTTTGTAAATTTCTTAAAATTTTGTAAATTTCTTAAAATTTTGTAAATTTCTTAAAATTTTGAAAATTTCATAAAATTTTGGATTTTTGATACAATTTTGGATTTTTCATAAAATTTTGAACTTTAATTGAGTTCATAATTCGTAGGATGGGTGAGTTCCAATCACTCACATGCAACTATATGATTCACATAACTATGAATATGAAACAATGAGGGGCTCACCCTTGATTATGTTTGAACTTCTCTTTTATTCAGATTAGGCTTAGCTGACTTGTGATTGCGAGGTAGCTGGAAGGTGGTTGGAAGCAGCGTATCTCTCGGATGATCGAATGGCAAATCAAGACTAGGCCCCGATCTCGCGCACAGTGGGCTCTATTTATGCTCTTTGCTCTGGCCTAGATCTTTGTCCTCTGTGTGAGAACACAAGCATTTGCAACTTCTCATTACCCATCCACTCTTGAGTGAGCTTTTTGGTTCTCTCAAGGGGAACGGGTATGATGCCTACTCATGGTCTTATGCTTCACGCGCCTTGTCTCGTCCTTGTTCTCAATATCGATTCCATCACAATTTGTTCATTTTCAAAATGTCCTAATCATACGGATTTCAAATATCTATAGGTTATAGGGTATCATATGGGTGATGTTGAAAAGTGAAAAAAATTATAAGTCCCATCTGCCCATTACTTAACATAGGAGTGTAATTTTAAAAGTAAAAAAGTTAGATCAAAGGTCATGTACAATTCTGATTTTCGAACCTGACCTTCCTTATGATGTCACGATCTTATCCTGAAAGTTTCAGCTCGTCAATCGAAATAGTTTTTGAGTTATCGAAGTGACAGACAGACGGACGGATTTGATGAATTCTCTCATGCCAAATACATGTAAGCTCCGTGTACATTTGTCAATGTTATAAACTTGCTCAAGTTTTCGCAAGTTAATAAACGTACCAAGCACATCGAACTCAAACCAAGCCTCACTTACTACTAATTCAAATTACATTACCTAAATATGTAATTTTATACTTTAAGACCCACACACAGCAACGCTGAGGCATTGGCAGCTGCAGCAAGCCACAACTCAAACATAGCCTTTTCATGACAGCAACGACGAAACACGT
>JAQIYE010000149.1:0-16393 GCA_034699765.1 Xenyllodes armatus
GAACCACCTAATCATAAAGAAGTCATAAATAAAGTTATTGTGGGATCAATGGATACCTGAAAACTTCTCCCTTCGTCAACACGAATGATTTGTGGGAGATGAGGTACTTTGCTTGGATCCAGAGCACTCCCATCAGAATTGAAACTCCAAAATCTCAACTTTCCAGTTGTACAAACATCAGCTGCTAACATCACTTCACCAAATCGAATTGCTACAGCACAGTTACACAAAGGCCGTTGATTACATCGTTTCAAGTTGACTTGGATCTCATAGGGAAGAGTGGAGTGTTTGTACAGAACAAAAGTCCCTTCCAATTCATGGGAATAGGACAAGCCATCAAATGTGAAAATACTCTCATCTGCGATACATCTTTCCTCAACACTCCCATGAGTTACTTGGATCTGTGGAAATAAAAAATCAAGTTGGACCACTTGCGAGAGAAAAAAGTAAATACAATTTAACTCAGACAGCTCAAAGATTTGTTTGTACTTTCTCCTGGAAACAAAAGTTGTATCAAATAAGAGAGATTCATCAAAACTGAAGTGGAAAATGGAACTTTGGAGATGAGATTGAAAAACAGGAAAACCATTTCGCAATTTACAGTTGGATGTTATGTAAAATGAAGATTTTCTCCATCGCCATCAACAAGAAAGTTGACTCACCAATAAGTTTAATATAAAACTACAAAATTATCAGTATTAATTAAATTTAGAATTACTTCTTGAGGTGGCAAAGTAATGTCCTGCCATCTTGGTGGGCTCGAATCCGCTGTTTTGATGTCAATAAGAACTGAGGAAGGGACTGAGTCCTCTTCTCTGTCACCACCCATTAAACCATCATTCAAGGCCCAAATTGGAAGTTTGTGAGTGACGTTCCATTCATCCGCACATACTTTATACGAACATGTATTTAAAACAACCTGGAAGATTAAAAATTCATATATAATTATTCGACCAAGTAATAATAAAGGTTACAATTAATTCATAATTCATTAAATATTTTCTCGGCCAGAGGATTGGAAACCCATCTAAGACGGGGTAAGTTGATTCAACATGGGTCGCTAGTGTCGAATTATCATCATTCGATAGTTTATCAGTTTATTAATGAATTAGGTCAGTAGCTCTTATGAATCAGATGGATGAAAAGATGAAGATGATTCAGTAACTTACGAGATCAAAATGACTTCCATCAGCACATCTGTGCGAGTTTGATGGTCGAGTGGATATGTCAAAAGTGACACAGCATTCTTCCTGCTGCTCTTCTTCTTCCTCTTCCTTTTTCTCTCCTTGCTTCTTCGACTTTTCCTTCTTTTTCTTTGGACAAATTATTGGCAAATTTGTTGTGAATTCAATATAGACAGGTTCTGCCCCTATCGAATTTGACCAAATAAAAAATTTTTAATTGGGGCATCATTTTTCAGGACATATTATATATTCTTCCTTTTGTCCACTAAAACGTCGAAAAACCGTATGGATACTTTGGAACAGTTTAATAAAGCAGGTCATAAGCATTTGTCAATTTTAAGTAAAAAATATGTGTTGAGTAACCTTCATTCACAGTGAGGATTTGTGGACTCAATATTGTAACTCCGGTATTGAACGGTGGACTTATGACAACGGATGTGAAGGTGTTAATGTTCGAATGCCTTGCTCGAGCTCTACATTGTAGCTGGATTGAATGATTAGTTAAAATGAAATGGTTTATTAGTAACTGTCTGTCATAAAAACTGTCGATTCCGCTAGGAGAAATATTTGTTGATTTTTCTATTAGTTTTACGAAGGCATGTCATCTAAAATCGTATACCGTCTGACCGACGAGCCATTTATCTTCCTTAAGGACACCTTTGTGTTGTTGAAGGAGTCCAAATGTTTCTGACTGAATGATTTCATCATCTGCCAACCACTCAACTTCTAATGCTACAGATTCCGGGACGACATGACCTCCAAGGGTCACATCACAGAAAAACTGAATTTTTGTTCCATCCTTGGAGAGTCCATGAGAAACCTTTGTTTCTAAGAGATCAACTGGAACTAAATGAAGTGAAAAATGCAATTAATGAATAAATTCCTGTGTCAAAAGATTTAATTTCATTATCATTTTACTGGTATTAAAGTTCTGTTAAGACAAAAACAGGCCGCCTGAACTTATACAAAAATATAAAATGAAATGGGATTTGTTACGTAAGCAAGGATCTTAGTTAGAACAATGTAAGGATCATTACAATGACAAGGCGTGTATCCGTAGTCACTTGAGAGTCCAACCGGGCATGGGACTTCATAGCCCGCACAATAGGCAGATGGACACGCTAATGTTGGTTGAAGTTGATAAACAATAAAATCTGAACAATTTTTGACGAGCATTGGAATTTGTGAGCTACAACATTTCCCTTGAACTGACACACAACCCGAGACCTTGCTGATTCCATCAGACACACTTGGGATTGTACCTGTATCGGATCAAGGCAAAATCGGTAGTAGAAATTATGGAAGGATTAGGGAAGCACAAATGCGAGCTAAGTAATCAGTAATGGCTGAGTAATCATCATGACTAATTTTGAAGTACAATAATAAGTTCATACAAAAATAATAATAATAGACATGTAGTTGACTTCAAGTAGCGTGGTGTAGGCGTAGATGAGAATTATCTTTTGAAGGTGAGGGCCCTCTCGTCTATTCAATATTTTAGAATCAAAGTAAGTTGCCCTGTCTGTGAAAATGACCTTGCTGTATTTTAAAGCAAACGATCCTATATTTTGATTTATTTCCGACAAGATACCCTCTACAAAAACTAAAATATAATTAAGTAAATATTTTTTATAATCTCGTACGGTCTTTTTAGGAATATATACGGTCAACAAAGTGCATTAAAATATATTCCTCATTGTCGCGTATTGCCAACGTCGTCAAATTATGCCACTGTAAATTTAACACTTTTAAATGTAATATCACTTTATCGAAAGATTCAGGAACTATCGAAATGAGTGGAAATGAAAAAGAACTTTGTCATTGTCTTGGCTTCCGTTGAAATTTTATGCTCGAGTAGGTAAGAACATTAGATCTTAAATAATAAAGACCCAAGGTTTGGTTGTCTTCTGTAAGGCTTATGTGGAGAGATGAAACGGCGAAAATTAAGAAATAAAATGATTATCTTTGAAAGATTTTTTCCCAAAATATTGTTCTAAAGATTTAAATCTAAAGACCTGTCCGTCCAAAATTCCAATCTTTTAGAATCAGCTTGATTTTTTCATCTACACGTATTCCAAAAAAATTTCAGTTACGCAATAGACCTCAAAGATTGAGTGACCTCAGAGATTCCTAATGTTACAATTAATAACAAAATTACAATTACTCAAGTTTAGAAAAACGCTGACAATTACATTTTTACATTTACCTAAGTTATATTACCGACTTATGAAAAATGGAATTGTACTTTTGAAATACAAAAAAGTTCATTACTGCAAAAGAGCAACCATAAATCCCATCAAAATGTATTCACTATATGAAAGTATGAAAGCTCCTAAAGAAAGTCATACAAAATCGGATTTCAAAGCCTTAACAACAATACCCTAGCATGGGCTGGTATTAGGAACACTTTGAAATTACATGGAATTATTTCAGCAATATTTTTCTTGTAGAATCGGAATTATGATTTTGATTCTGACCTTTCATCCATACTGGAGCTCGAGTCCCACAATAATTGACACCAGGACATGACGTCGGAATAGAGTTTCCAGCCAAAGAATTAAATCTGTACCATCCAGGGACCAAGTCTCTATCACAAAGGACTTGTTCTCTGTGTGAACCTGAGCCTACCCTGTAGTTGTAACTACGTTGAGGTTGATTACTAATTACACGATGATTGTTTGGAAGACATGGATTCATGGTGGCGGTGGCCTTGTGCGTCTTTTGTGCTTTTGGACTTTTGGGTGGAGGGAGATCTTGGTATTGATCATGAGGGTAAAGTTCATCTTCGTCTTGATATGGCCGCCTCCCTGGACGTTCTCTGTAATTATGGGTTGCATCATTTACTATATTAGAATTTGAATCCTCAAACCTCAAATACAGCTTGTACAAGAATCGCAAGTGTTTGTATTCAATAGAAATATTGCGAATTGCTATCACAAATTTTGAACCTATCAAGTTAGAACAAACCTGAATTGCCCATGTCCTTGTGGAAGGAAGGCGCACGAAATGAGAAGAAAAATGAAGAACGCATCACTGGACCTTGTCCGGCTCATATTGGGAATAACAAATTTGCCATGGGGCGAAATGAAGGATCTTTCCCACACAGTAATGGTTGTGAACTTCTTAGGATAAGTGTCGAATTAAAAATGTCGCACCAAAAATTTTGCTTACACTACAAATTGAGGTTCATCTCGAAGTTTAAATTTTTTTGGACACACACAACGGAAATATGACCTCCAAACGCGTGAAACAATTTTGTGAAATATTTTGAACCAGAAAACTTCAACTGACTCTTTAGTTCAAGCTGATTTATCTTTGCAAAAATGAAACAGTAATGGCTCTAGAAATGTGTTCACTCATCTGAGGGCTCTAACTTGATGAAAAAAGGTTCTTAACTTTTTGAGGTGATCTTCATGACTCTCATTTTAGGAAAAACCCCAACTTCCATTATAGAATAGTAAATCTTTAGTTCAGTCGAAGGGATAACTGAAAGTGAGGGCAAGGGGTTCGATTTTTTATAACTGAGTTGGGTTGGGATGCATTTTGAGATCGCAGATATAAAACTAGTTAAAGTTTTATATTTAAAAATATAGATCGCCAATGAGGCATGTAATTGATATGAAAATTTACAAAGATGATTACGGATGTGTAATTGCCCATGAGTGATTTTGTACATTAATTAGGTCTAATAAGTAGCTAAATGCTAAATCAAAGTCAAAACTGATTAATAGAAATGTCCAGAGCGTTTTGTATTATAGCTGGTCGAAATACATTGCTACATGGAAATGACTTCATTTAGAAACGTCCCGTTCTCGGCCGCACAAGCACTCACACCAATGTTTTAAAGTGTTCAAGAAAATTTCGGGATTCTAGTGCTCACAACCCTGAGGCTGGCTCTGGAGAACATTGGTCCCCTTCTAAGCCCAAGAGTTGTACATAAAAAATATTTGAAGATCAATGACAAACATTATAGTGACATAGGTACAATATAAACATTACAATAAATATACTTTATGGCATTTATCCAGACTGCTGGTTTGGATCTTTGTGAAGTTGTGGTTCGAACCAAACAAACTTGCTGTAATTTCAATCAATGGTTTTAATAGTAAATAGCATTTAGCTTGTTTTGATGAAACTCATCGAATGATGTGCAGGAGCAGAATGATAAAAATTTTAGACATCATTTTGTAACTACAAAAGCAACGGAAGGAGAGGCGTCTAAAACAACTCACATCAACATCACCCTTGGATTTAAAATGAGTCAACATCAAACACAAGGAAGGTGTGAGGATGGAGGCTTCGCTTCAAGAATGTGGTTTCACAAATTTCTATTCTCAACGCAAATTATTTCAATAAATTTTCTTTTTCGTCATGGTTTAATGTTTTATAACCAGACAAATTCATAATCAAGGTTCATTGTGTTTTTCTATGGACTTTACATATTCTAAATACTCAATCGCTGGTATTCTATAAATTTGCCTCTAAGCTCAATATAAAGGTTTGATAAATGTATTTAAGGACCTTGTTTGTAACGAACCATATTCCTATGCCAAAACCATTAGAAGTAATGCTAAAATAGTTGACGCCACATTTATTTGCAACCATACGACTATATATTATACTTCGGATTTTTAAATCTTCGACACTCTAAGAAGTACATCCTGCGTCGATTTCTCCCCATTAAGGATAAACATCGGTCAATACTTTTAGAGTAGCTATGACCTCTAAAAAGCAAAAAAAAGAAGTAAAAATTTGCTGGCCAAAATACATATGCAAATATAATGAAAGCTCATTAATATTTGCTGGAATCAAGGCCCGCAAAATCAAAAGTATAACTGGTTTATAATGGTCGATTAAAGAAGTGAATCAGAAAATACCTTTTCACATATTATAACTTAACTGATTGTGCTGTAATTGATGAATACAGTAACTAAACGTAAATAATTTTGCCTACCCTTCACTCATCATGAGCATATTTATATGAAGTAACAAACATTTATGTATTGTTGTTACAAGCATGAAACGCCATTTAGGATAATCTGGAAACTCCCACATACTCATTAGAATACATGATATTTGGCCCTGAGGGCCTCATCTTTGATGAAGGAAATTTCGCATGATAAAGAACCGTTTCCTCGACTTTCTAATTGAATGTTCCATATCTAATTGGCTTTTGTGTGAAAGCATTGGATTACTAAACCATCATTATTATGTCTTCAAAGTCCTCATGAATTTGCAACAATTTTTTAAAGGAACACCCATGCACAATTGTGACACACAAACTAAATTTATTTGATCCTGCTGTGAAGATTAATACCTAATGGATTTCATTTGTTGCAAAATTGTGCATTATTCATTTTGGCATCCGGGATTACTTGAATACATATTCAGGAATATTGAAAAAAAAACTTGTGGCTGTTACTTACACAAATATCTTAAGGGGTGTACAATCAAGATTTGCAGTTCACAATGAGTCTATCTATATATTTAATGGTACAAAATGCAAATGAGATCAATGGGTAAAGTGCAATGTAAAAATATTTTTGGATCCCATCCGCGATGTATGTAACTAATATTCGGATCTGGATTTTAAAACGATCATTTTTTACAATGGAATTCTTGCGGTCTTCCGGTCTATACTGTCTACCAACATTATTAAATGCGATCGACCATGAATGCCAGGATTGTTTAAAAAAATGAGATTATTTTTACAAAATTAAAGTCACTCTATTGGATTTGATTTAATTAATATCAAAAATATCATAAGGCGTTCTAATACTTTAGGCACATATTCCCCCAAAATGATTTTACAGACAAAGTTAGTAGAGTTTGTTATAAAGTCAATTCATTAAAATTAGGTAGGTAAGAGTTACTTAATTAGTTTGTTCTTCTTAAAGTTTACGGGCTATTCCAACAGAGTTGATAATATTTTTATCCTTTGGATCAAATTGAATGAAATTTGTAAAGGGTTCCAACTCTGAAGATCCAACTGGATGATACAAAAATGACCTCAGGCCCATTGCACTCCTTGCAACCAGGACCGAACCAACTTTCATGACCTTATGAAGATGACCCATTAAATTCCTCTTTTCCCCTGGAGAATCTCCAACAAGGGCAGCCAAATACACAATGTCTGCACGGGCAAGGTCAGGAACCTTAAGGTCCTCAGCTCCACAAAGTTCAAATTTGATTTTATGACTCAAACCCAAGGATTTGACTATGGTCGAGCCCATTTCAATTGCTTCCTTAGATCGATCAAAATTGAGTACTTCAGTTGTCTCGAGATTTGGTAAATGGTTGAATAGGAGAATGGATGACAAGGGAAGAGGTCCCGACCCAATAAATACAACTTGGTAAATTTTCTTAAAGGAAGCTTGACCCATGTAATTGATAAGACACCCAGCTTCAAACCCCATTAAGAGTTTATAATTTTCATAGTACGGGAATTCGGTCAGGGGGATTTGACCTGAAAGAATCCTTTTGGCATAATGGGTTTCCAGTTGATACTCAGCCACCCCACAATTTTGAATCACTTTGGGACAAAGGGCCTGGATTCTTGGGTCAGAGGTTATGACTTGACTTGGGAATAATGGAAATTCTCGTACAATCGTAACTAGTCCACCAAATAGGGTATTAGCAAGGGGACCAGGGCTCAAGTCCTCAAGACGGGTGATTTGTGAAATTAAGGTTCCAAATAATAGCATTTTTGAAAGGAACCATTTTGGATCCTGGATATGATCTAGGACGTCTTGTTCTGACACAGTGAAATCCAGTAGGTTTAGATTCCAGGATTGTAATTTTGTCTGAGGTGGTTGAGACTCGTCCACTTCTACGGGTGGGTCTGGGTAGTTTAGCAGGAGGATCGCATTTAGATTTTCTAAATGTTTACTTTTTGGGTCTGGACTTGGGGGATTTAATTCAAGATTAAGATCCCAAGTTAGGTCCCGCATTTCGATTTAGTTTATCCACAAGAAATTATGTAGAAAAACCTAAAAATAACGAATCATTTGCAATTCAATCAACTTGCCTATTAAAGGAAAACAAATATGGCTTATGGGTTCGATTGTTACCTAACTAAGGTCATTATCTTAAAATCTGTAGTTTCTCACCGGTAGAATTAGTATTAATGGTACTTCTGGAACACTTGTGCGGCTATACGTTGTTTATTAGGTCAGGAAGGTCACTAGATAGAAATTTTGGTAAATGTCAATGAATTATAAAAACTTCCAGTCTAATCAAAATCTTGAAAGCCAGACAGCCCACTTCAAAGAGTCATCAAAGTATATATCAAAGCATTATTCACTGAAATGGACCCATTATTATAATGATAATATGATATTATGACGCGTTAAGGGGATTACGTGTGGAATTACACACAAAATGTGAATGACTGTTCACTAAAAACGAAGTAAGTTTTATTTTAACTACACTAAAAAAGATTCCACCAGAAATTAGATAAAATATGTTTGCGTGGATGTAATAAAGTTTAAATCAGGTAGACAAAGCACAATTAAACTCGTCAATTGACCATAATATGTAATATAGACAGAAGCATTTACCCCACGACACGGTGCACTAAATTGTTTAACATTTTGTAACTAAAGACATTTCACCCCACTAAATCTTTTATTTATGTCTAGGTCAACCGAGATATTTCCCTTCGGACATTACGACATACCTAATATTGTAGCTCCGATATTTTGTCAACTGGAAACTCCTAAAGTTTATAATCATTCATAATTACTCATCCAATCCTTAATTAACTAGACTATCTACTATCCTTGATCCAATCCATTCTTCACAAGTGATGCCTATTTCAACTTATTGTTAGAACTTGTTGAGAATGACCTCTCTAAAAAAAACTTGCTATAATCTTATTACATGCCTAGTAATATTATATCATTTTATTTTAAATAATTTCCAGGCATATCAGTCCCTCTCATCGTCAGTATTACTTTTAAGCATAAACGTTAGTTGTAAAATGACCAAAATAAACTCTTATTGTTAGCTGAAATTTCGAATTTCAGAAATTTCGGAGTCATTGTTTGGGTAATAAAGTCGTTACGATTGCATTGCAGCCAAACTACCAATATTCCACCATTTTGGAATATTTGGTACACCAAACTGATTTTGACCTAAAGTTCGTAGAGGCCATTAAGATTTGTTTAACCAAGGGACTCTTTGTTAAGGTCATGAGGCCTAATGTACTAGTTTATTGGAACATGTTTTCATCAGTTTCCACCATATAAGATAAAATTAACGGATTAAGAGGCTCGTAGCAAAACAATGAGAAAAAGCCAGGAGAAATCCTCAATTTGACAAAGACCCCATAAATTTAAGGGCACGCTCTATAGATCCCTTTCCCTTAAAAATATACATTTAAGTGACTCATTCACCACAACCCTCACATACAAATATGACCTTGTTCTAGTTTAATTGAAAACATAAGGTACATGGCACTTTAGATTAAAATCATCTCACCCAATCAAGCACATTCATCTCAGTCAAGGTCAATGTCAGGGTCAGATGAGTCGAAAAGAGGATGGAGGAAGGATATATTTTTGTATTCTATTCTACTCATGGACTCTGTAAATGAGATGAAATTAAATTTAAATGAAACATTTCCATTAATACAACTTTGGTTAATCTGACTGAAGACATTTAATCCCAATATGCCCCACTAATGAAACCGCACCGGGACTGTGGGTTGTTCCAGTCATTCTGTCTCAGCGTGCCCCAAAAACTTAGTTGTTGTTGGAAGGCGGACAGCGTCAATAAATTCAAAGAACAATAGACTTGTGGAGTGGAGGATAGTAACTACATAAAGAAGCATTGGAGGACGGACGTGGTCATTTTCTGAATTGACGTGTATGAATTTATCCATATTTGAAGAGGAAAACCCCAATTTGACCTTGACCCTAAAAAATTTCTATCTCGCGTCACCTGACCTTATCCCTGTTCACCATTTGGTAAGTGTTCAATTCATCAATTCATCAATTTCCATTCACCATTATTCCAATTTCATCATCACTGAAGATTCCACACAATATTAATTTGCCACTTTTCTTTACAGATCATCTTTAGCATGGAGAAGGACATAATTAATAAAGATTTGGCAAATCTTTCCCTCACAAGTGATGATGGGATGATCTCTTCAACTTCAACGATGGACCCGGACTCAGGTCATACTGATGGGGATGTGGCTAAGGGAGAAGTGGAGGTCATTCCACTGGCTATGTCACGTAAAAAATTCGAACGTGCTGCCAACAAGTATTTGGAGACTCAAAGAGATTATAATGACTGGTCCGCATTGCCACATCAACAAGAGCGAGCGGTCAAAGTTGAGGAGTCCCATCTTGCTGAGGATGAGGAGAAGAAGACCCTTGATGTTGCTCCTGCTTCTGGAGAGGGACAAGATGAGCAGAAGCTCAATTGGTTTGGCTTTCCTGAAGACTTCTTGCCTGAATCCGAAGAGGAGGATGATGATGAGAATCGCTGTATTACTGCTGCTGAGGTGAGATAATTAATGTTAAGGTCAAGTTAATTAGATAGTTTAGTTTTATGGAATCCCAATACGTATTTTCTATGTCATGTCAAGCGAGGATTTTTCTAAGTTCTGACGTCCATCATCATCCATGGTTTTAAATCTGTATAAATAGCAATGATTTCCAGTTTCCATCAACTATCAACTAATGTTTACAACTTCCGTACTTGTTTCATATATTTGAATGCAGGTGTTCGAATGGATGAGATCTGACCGAGCAAGAGAGCGGGCCATGGAGGATGCTTAAACCTTCCACATATTCCATACTATTTTAAAACATTACTTTTTTTCGTAAATTAAATTGCCATTGTGAAACGTAACTACAAGGTTTTAAATAATGGCTTTGATACCGAGTACAGGTCATGTAATCCTTGTACTACTCTCTGATGGTATAAAAATAATTTCAACATTTTCTGCAAACGTTTTGTCTTAAACTCTGTTTTGAAAAGGATATTTCCAGTTTTAATGAAAGTTAGAGTTTTAAAAAATGTATTTTCAAAGAGCTACCGAAGCGTTCAATTAATTAGCCAAAAATTCTAGACATGCACTTAAATGAATCAAAGTTGGTATAAGAAGTTCTTGAGAAATGTAAACTGATGCCCAACTCCACACTGGAATTGGTCTCTAAGATTTATTAAATAAGAAAATGAGCTACCAGTGAATGTAGAAATAAAGGTGACATGCAAGATCATTGCTAAAATATAAAATAATGCACTTGTTTACTTAAACACCCTTTTGAGATGATGGTTAAAATTTACGGAGTAAAATGCAAAATATATACACGTTAAATCAATAGTCCAGATGGTTATTAACTTCAATCTTCAGCAGGCTTTGAATCAACTTCTTTCCAATGTTTTTCCAAAATTTTCTTGATATGAATCACGGGCGCCTCCTTCAAGCCTTCAACATTTTCGACTTTGTATGGTGGATTTATTCGTACTTCTCCCAGCACGACGATGACATGACCATCCCAAGCCACCTCATCTATCCTGAAATACAATTATGGATCGAATATTTATTTTGGATGTAAAGTAGGAATACTAAATAATTTTATATGAACTTATAACAATCTCAACCAACGTTTTGGTAATTGCCAGGAAGAGTGCACGACCTTCAGGTGGAACATCAGCTGAGAGAGCCATAATTCTTGATTTTTTCAGTCCAATCGCTTTGTCTCGTCTTTTTGCAATCTGCCAAGTCAAAGTAAAAGTGACGCGTATTATTATTTCAATTCAATGATAAAGGAATGAAAAGCATTCTAGCTCGGCTTGACCCAGTCATGACATGCGAGGTCAGGGGGGGGGGTCCCCAAGTCGAGAATCTTGTAGGATCCTACGAGAAGATAGTAGAAGGATGGCGCGCGCGTAAGCACGCGAATTTTTTTTAGCATTATGCTGAAATAGGCTAAAATCACCCTCGACAACAATTAACAATTTGAGATTACAATATTTCTTCAATCTAGCGCGCAGCGTAGAAATTTTGATATTTGTGGTCGAAAATAGGCTAAAACTACCGTTGGAGCGGCCGGTTGTTGAATTGAATGTTGAAATTAAGCATAAATCACTATACTAGCGCGGTGCGTTGGAAATTTTTGAGAATATAAAGCTAAAGATGGGCCAAAACCCTAGACGGTTCGGTTGAGGGATAATTTGACGGTTTTGAACGACAATAGTAGCGCGGAGCTCTAGAAAATAGAAAAATTTGAGGTTTATGGGTCCAAAACCTTTAAAACTACCCTAAAATTTTTTGTCAGTACCCCTTCTGGTAGAGGGTCCCCTCCCCCTTTGTCCATGACATGACTTGAATGTACTGGCATTTTGCATTGAATATGAATCAGAGTGTAAAAACCGTATGAATAGAATACCTTCTGGAAATCAATTGGTTTTAGAGTTTCATTTGCCTGTCGATCATCAACACTAATTTTGTCAACACAATCAGCATTGATAAGATATACATCATTGGAGTTTGGTTTTCCATTGGATGGTGGTCCTCCTAAAATATAAGAAATGAGGAAAAAGTTAAAAAACAATTCAGGGCCTACAACGTAAAAGTACTATGTAGCTCGACGTCCGAATTACAATTTACGAACGATTAGTATAAAAACAAAACCATACGAACTAAATCTGGAGTTTAACTTCAATAATTTTATATATTATCAAAATTATCAAATATTGAATTCTACAGCAAGTTCGAATGGTTCGAATACTTACGAATTACAAGCAATCTGGAACTATTTTGGAAGGCTGAGACTTCTCCTTCAACTTGTTGACCTTGGTACCGACATTTAATATGACTTCCAACACCAAAATAACCCTTGTTGCCCAAATCCGAAGTCCCACCACCCTCCGCCATGTTTTTTGTGTCTTTCTCTTATAAAACCAAAAAGCTAGTTTTAATTAAGTTTTTGTATTGTGTATGTGTAATATAGACAGAGGTGCAGGGTCCACTTAATTGTTAAAATTTAAAATTTTGGGTAAATCAAAGATTAAATTACAATAATTAATTTGATAAGAAATTTAAAAATATTTTCTAAAAATTAAAGTCTTTTTCCCTATCATCTTATCTAAATCTGATTGAGTAGTGTGCGTGTGTGCTACCAAATTCCTCCTCGTGAAAATGAGAAGTATGTATGATGTAAAATTAAAATGTATGGATAGCACATGGTGCATTGACCAAGGACTTGATCAAATCAAATCCAAGAATGGAGGTACAGCGCTATTTTCACTTTTAAGACAAAAAAACCCTTATCCTTTACCTGTAGATGTTGATTTCCTAACTTTTTCCTAATTTTAATTAATTCCTCTCTGGAGTTAATTTCCTCAATCAATCAAGGTAATCGATAAATCAAAAATATTTAAGGTCTTATTGTTTACATTGAATTGAAATCATATTGTATTTGTTGCTTAATTTCTTATCTTTTTAAAATATTTTAATGGATTTGAGGCCAGAGGGGCCAAGCTGAGGTCTTTTGACCACTTTGTTTAACTTTTTTGTTTTAGAAACTTCAATATTTCTGCAAAGGAAAATGGCAGAGAAAATAAGTCCAAGGAACGTTTCACCCTTCTTGCAAAAATTTCGAAATTTTTTACTTGGGGTAAGAAAATTTACTACTGTGTAACTGTTTCAGAATTAATTAGAATTTGTAAATATCAGGACTTTGATTTTGGTATTTTATAAATTCTGACGTTATTTTTATTTTTATAGAGAGCCCATGTTGTGGAAAAAAGTGCTTTGAGATTTGCTCCTCTAATGTCTGAACGAACACAGCCACCCCCAATTCTACCCGAAGGAGAAGCTCATAAATTGTCTGCAAATCATTATTGTCTACGGTGAGATTTAATTTTTGCACTGTAAAAAACATGAAACTTAACCTCATTTGTTATGTGTGAAATGGTCACTAATTTATGTTTACCTTTTAACTTTCCTTCAGAGATGGACGTCGTGAGGCTGCACCTCCTGCGGTGATTTCAACTGGTAGTTCGAACCCGATGAAAAAGCTTACAGCCGGTCCCACAAAGTAAGTCTTTAACTTAATAAATAATACCTCAGAAGGAGCGAGTAGTATTTAGAAATGAAGTTAACCTTTTATTCACTCTAAATTGTAAGTCAATAGTAAGTAAATAGTAGTAGTAATAGTAGTAGTCTAAATAGTTAGTAAATGATGCTGCAGTTTACGAACTAAAAAAATCTTTAATGACTGTGTAGTACAACTCACTTTATAAAAAAATCTGTAGGAAACGAGAATGCTCCAAGTACTACTCCATGTAATTTAATTTTAATTCAATTGAATTAATTTTATTGTTACAGGACAGAAGCAAATGAAAAATCAATTTCATTACAGAAAAAACGGCCAGTCACTCCTGGAAAATATTACTCATGGGACTGAGGGGTTCAAGGTCTAACACTTATAGTAACATAAAACATAAATGAAATACATAAGGCAAAGTTTAGTCAAAATGCCTTTGTCAAATTTAAGGTCAAATAATAAATTATTAAAAAGCTAACTGCTGATGTGCTTATAGTCTACGCTAATTAGTAACAATAAATGGTTTCAGTATCTGATTTCACATTTCGGAACACATACAGAAGTAATCCTTATTCTTTGATCTTTCGATTTCCACACATAAATTTTTTTTACTGCTATCGAAGCCCAATCATAAACAATAAACAATTTATATTTTAAAGTAATTCTGATTTCCTCGACTTAAATAGGTTTGTTATCGATTAATCTTTTCTAACTCAGAAGATTTGACAAAATATTTGTTAAAAGTAAAATGAAAGAATAAAATGCTGGGTAGGACGTTATAGAACTGTAACCTGCTACTTGAATGAACCAGATCTCTTGTCTTAGTTTACATAATAGTATACTATTTCATTAATCAGTACTATATGAAATCCGTGTGTGTGTGTTCGAAGCAATTACGATGGAACATCACATTAGACTGCCGTTAGGCCATTTTCTCTTTGAATGAAATTAGACTCATTCCTGTTGCTCACATTGTCTTCATCTTCGTCTACTTCCATGTCCACTTCCTTATGATCCTCATCTTCGTCCAACTCCATACTGTCATTGTTTTTGCTTGAATCTGTTTCGACTGGTTTCTTGTCTCGTTCTTTCTCTTTAGTTTTTCGGTCTGAACCCTTATCTCTGTCTCGATGACTTTGTCGATCCTTGTCCTTATTTTTATCACGATCCCGGTCCCTCTCTTTATCCCGTCGTCTGTCTCTGTCACGATCTCTCTCCTTGTCTCTGTCAGATCTTTCCGATTCCCTTTCCCTATCTTTCCGATCATCCTTCTTGGATTTTCTTTTCTTGTCTCGTCGTCTAGAGCCAGATCTCGATCTCCTTTTGGGTGATCTGGAGCTGCTTCGATTACGTCGAACTCGTCCAGCACTTCTAGAACGCCTTCTGCTCCTGCTACGCCTGCTCCTGTCTCGACTTCTGTCCCTGCAAAATTTTTGAAGATATGGATTATTTTATACGCATGGCAGATGACAGATGCCAGTGTGTAACTATTATTTCCAAATTAAAAATTATTTTTATACCTTGATCTGGAAACAGATCGTTTAGACTTGCTTCCGTAGTCGCTTCTATGTCTTGTAGATGACCCGTGACGGCTCCTTGATTTGGATCGACGGTGGCTTTTCGAGCGACTTCTAGAACGTGAATGTCGTTTCCCCCGTGACCCATGCGATCTGGACCGTGATCGTGTACGACGAGTCGGTGTTCGTCGTTTCATTTTTGGGGCACCCATATGTTGAGTCACGGCTGTTGAATACACACACAGTTGATTGATGAGTTGATTTAAAACCTTTTAGATAATATAATAGATACGCCTTAGGCAATAGACATGCTTTTGGACTTACGTGTGGGATCAATGCCTTGAGTCAGGATATTGTGAGCTTGCCTTGACATCGCGTCCTCGATCTCTTTTTGTGCAGCTTCATTAGTTTTAGCTTGTGGCTTAAGAATTGATTGGGTTGAATGATAAACCCTAAACAAAGGAAATCAAATTAGAAAACAGAAAAGAGGTGCGCATTAACGGAGCGTAGATATGGAACTCAGAACGGATGGACCCTTTGCCTAATTCACGGTTAGAACTCATTGTCAGACAGAAGTAAACTCAAGGTATTAAACTTTGCAGGGGATGAAGTTTGTGTTTGT
>JAQIYE010000150.1:0-16354 GCA_034699765.1 Xenyllodes armatus
TGAAATTTCCAAAATTTTATGAAATTTTTGGCCTTCACAACCATTCGCACCTTTGCTATATTTGCTAGCAGTTTATTCGCATATCCTCTACTTTCTCTTTGCCCGTTATAGTTCCTGGTCCAGGAGATTTTCTTTTTGGGCCCAAAACCTCAGATTCCTCCTGGACACACAGAGTCCAATCCAGAAATATTTTCAATTTATGGAAAGAATGCGCAAGAACGGTAAACTAACTTGCTTTCATGGTTCGCCTTTGATATAGCATATCCTGCAAGATATAGAAATTGCAATATAAGCACAGAACGTCTGGATTCTGGACCAGTCTTCAAATGCCCTGATTAAAATTAGTTTAATTCCAAAAATGGGGGCCCCAAGGCCCAAATAAGGGGTCAAGGGCCACACCCTACATCAACATCAACTCAATGATGGATCTTAAATGTAAAAGGGTTTGAATATCATATTGCCCTTATATACCTTTGTGAACCCTTTTAGCCCGTGACCTTGATCTTCAAGATAGAGAGCCCTTTAAGATTTTAAGGGCACAATAAAGCCCATTCATCATCATTCCCATTGTTATATGGAATCTTATTAAATAGCCATAATAATGTTAGGGCGGAAACAGTCCCTTCGTCCTGAGCCCATTCTGGCTGACTATGGACCAGATGAGGCCCTCAATGAGTCAACAGACATTGAATGGGTTAATAAGGTAAGTGTAAGCATGTTAGGAGGACAATGGATCAAAAGGTCAAATCAACCCTTCCCTTTCACTTTTTAAATGATTTTTTCATTTTAGAAATGGACTCGGAGGACCCTCCGACTCTGTGCCCTCGTGTCCCTCGTCTCCGTATGTATGAATACCCCAAAGACCTTTGAGCGATATCGACACCTCCAATATATGACCTTCATCGCAGACCTTACCATCACCTTCCTTTTCACAGCCGAAATGATTGCTAAAATGCATATTCGTGGGATTTACACGGGTCCAAATGCATACTTTATGGATCGTTGGTGTCGATTTGACTCTTTCATGGCCCTACTCCTGTGGATTAGTGTGATTCTTCAAATGTTTGAAATGACGAATTTTGTTGGAGAGTAAGTCTAACTGACCTCATGTGACCCTACTTGACCTTATTTGACCTCTGGGATTTTGAATTAAAATTGATATTCATTTGAACAATGTAGGTTCAGCTCCTTGTCTATCCTTCGAGCTCCTCGACCTCTGATCATGATTCGATTTATTCGTGTATTCCTTAAATTCTCAATGCCAAAATCCAGGATAAATCAAATTTTTAAACGATCATCACAACAAATTTATAATGTGACCCTCTTCTACCTATTCTTCATGACCCTGTATGGACTCCTTGGAGTTCAATTCTTTGGAGAACTGAGGAATCATTGTGTTCTCAAAGGGACAAATATAAGGTGATTTTTTTCAGCTCTTGGTTAAGTTTTTTTGGAATTTCGAAAACTATTACAAACTTTTTTGGATCAATGTTTTTAGTGAGATGACAATCAATAGCCTGGCTATCCCAGACACATACTGCAGCGTTGACAAGGACAGTGGTTATCAATGTCCTCAAGGGATGGAGTGTAAGAGACTGGACATTTCAAAGTACAAGCAGGGTTTTGCTGGATTTGATGAATTTGGTAAAATTATACAATAATCCAAAATTTCGCCAAAATGCATTTTTTAAAATGAAGGTGTTAGGTTAAAATAAGTATAATTTTTAATATTCGTTGCAGCCACTTCAATTCTAACCGTGTACCAAGCCGCAAGTCAAGAGGGTTGGGTCTATGTCATGCATCGAGCCGTGGACAGTCTCCCAGGCTGGAGAGCCCCACTCTACTTTGTAACAATGATTTTCTTCCTTGCATGGCTCGTCAAAAATGTTTTCATTGCTGTAATTACTGAGACATTTAATGAGATTCGAGTTCAATTTCAACAAATGTGGGGAACGACCCGTGGAAGTGGGAGACTCGCTGATGAGAATAATAGTAAAATTCTAACTGGAGATGAATTTGGTTGGAAATTAGTACAAGTGGATGGGGATCGGAATAAGGGGCTGGCCCCAATGTTTTTTAATGTTGTCCTCCAGTCTGCTGTTGTGAGGTAAAAGATCGAATTCTGTCGATCAAGGTCATGTTTAATCGAAATTGCTGACTCTCATAATAACCTTTCATTTTCATTATTTCTTAGATTACTTGTAATGGGTGCAATTCTTGCAAATGCAATTGTGACCTCAACCATGCGTTTCCATTCAGAGTCTAATGTTAGCAATGAGCGTCAACTCACGACCGACAAATACTATTATATTGAGATGGGTTTTACATTCTTCTTTGGGGTTGAAGCCATTTTTAAAATTTGGTGTTTGGGTCCTTCCGGTTACATTTCTCAAGCCATCCATAAATTTGAGCTTCTCCTCTGTATTGGGACATTCATTCATATTATCCCAAGATTTTATCTGTCGGGGTTCACATACTTTCAGGTACGAAAATGAGCTAGAGGTCAAAGGTTAATTATTGTTCAAATGCTCATTTACATCCATTTTGTAAATTTTTTCAGGTTTTGAGAGTTGTGAGATTGATCAAGGCCTCACCAATGCTTGAGGACTTTGTTCATAAAATCTTTGGACCCGGAAAAAAATTGGGCTCCCTAGTCATTTTCACAATGTGTTTACTTATCATTACCTCAAGCATTAGTATGCAACTATTTTGTTTCTTGAATGATTTTACAAAATTTGAAACATTTCCGGAAGCATTTATGAGTAAGTTGTCATTTTTTAAAAACGGAATAATTTCAATAAGTTGAAAGCAGAAATTTTGAACCATGACTTCACTTTTACTTGTATTTTCTCAAATAGGCATGTTTCAAATCCTAACTCAGGAGGCCTGGGTTGAGGTCATGGATGAGACCATGGTCCGGACCTCAGACACACTTGCCCCAATCGTAGCAGCTTACTTTTGTCTCTACCATCTCTTTGTGACCCTGATTGTCCTCTCCCTCTTCGTCGCTGTCATTCTTGATAATTTACAGCTGGATGAGGATATTAAAAAATTAAAACAACTCAAGTTTAGAGAACAGAGTGCTGAAATTAAAGGTAGAGCAATCAAAATCAAAACTGCCATAAGGTCGTGTATAACTGGTTTATAAATATTTGTAATTCCTGTTTTCAGAAACCCTCCCATGGCGTCTCCGAATCTTTGAACATTTTCCAGACTCACCACGAATGGCACGCCTCAATAAACTTCCATCGGATTTTATCTTACCAAAAGTTCGCGAATCATTTATGCGTCAATTTGTGTCCGAGGTCGATGATGAGGATAATATAAATCCCATCCTCCTTGGAAATAGTAAATTAAATTATCCAAGTGAAGAGCCACTCCTATATCGAAAAAATAAAATCATTCGACTCCTCACCCCAACCCTCCGACTCCGTTCCATGAATGTTCAATTGAAAAAGTAAGCCATTGAATTTTGGGGGTTTAGGCCGAATTCTAACAAATTTGTCGATTAAATACATTTTAAAATCGTATTTAGGTATTTTATCAATGCTCTCGTCTGCGACTCTGATAATCAACGAATGGTCCTTGGTGACTCTGGACCCATCCCACTCCCAGACAAACGTTTTGGACAACAAAATACAGTTTACAAACATCGTTTTGATGCACGAAAATCCATTCGTCGGAGTATTCGATCTGGAAGTCTGAAGCTAAAACAAACGTATGAACATTTCTTAGAAAATGGACATCCAGGAGCTCTGAGTCGAATGAGTCCACATGATGTTGATATTAAGTTGTTACAAGCCAAGAAACAACAAGCGGAAATGAGAAGGTTCGTTCATAACTTAATAATTATAATTAGGTTGAACTTCGAAATTAATTTTTGGAAAAGGAATATGATTTCAATTAATTTCAGGAATCAAAGAGAGGAAGACCTTCGTGAAAATCATCCACTATTTGATACTCCATTATTCTCCGTCCCTCGAGAATCTGGGTTTCGTCGAATTTGTCAAATGATTGTTTCCGCTCGTTATGACCCTAAATTGAGGGATCCAATTACGGGACAGGAGAGGAAACTAAAATACAAGAGACTTCAGTAAATGACCTTCTCATTGTTTAAAAAAAATATATCAATCAATCAATTAATCAATTAAGTATTTATTGATATACCCCCTCGGGTCTTTCAACACAATTACATGCTCACATGTCAATTCACAAATCATTCAGTATTAAAAAATAAGTTTAAAAGCTTTACAAAAAATAAGGTTAATACAAATTGTAATAAGAGTTGAAGGTTCCGGGTCAAAAAGCATGTTGCAAAGAATATTATTAGTTTGGAAGTCAATGGGTAAAAAACGGATCCACACTGGAGGTTCATCAATCCCTTGTAGTACTGCAGGTACATGATACAAAATACAGATCTCCTCGGCCTCTCGGTTTGATACACGCCGTAGGGGCCCAGAGTTATCCGGTTAAAAAAAAAATATTGTTCTTTCATTAGGGATGTGTCAATGTGCCAGAATATGATTCCATTTATTTCCTATTGTTATTTTCAGTAATCTTCTTGGACTTGTCACCTACTTGGACTGGGTCATGATCTTTGTCACAACACTGAGTTGTATTAGTATGGCATTTGAGTCACCAAAATTTCGGGTCATGGATCAACCCCTCCTTCAAATCGCCGAATATGGATTTGTAATTATGATGAGTCTGGAACTATGCCTAAAAATCCTTGCGGATGGAATTGTGTTTACACCAAATGCCCTCCTTAAGGATGCTGCTGGGATCCTTGACCTCTTTATTTATTTTGTAAGGATGACCTTTGACCTCTTAGCATGTTGTAGCTACTTAAACGGATTCTAAAGTGATTTTGACAATTTAACTCTAGGTTTCTGTGATTTGGATCATTTGGCTTCCAAAATCCGTCCCACCTGGTTCAACAGCCCAATCCTTCATGGTCCTCCGATGTCTTCGACCCCTCCGAATCTACAACCTTGTCCCACATATGAGAAAAGTCGTGTTTGAACTCTGTCGAGGTTTCAAAGAAATCCTCCTTGTATCCATCCTCCTCATTGTCTTCATTTTTGTATTTGCATCTTATGGAGTTCAATTATTTGGTGGTCGACTCGCCCGGTGTAATGATCCAAATATAACAACCCGAGGAGACTGTCGTGGAATTTTTAAGAGACGAGTCTTTGTAACTAAAATGAGACTTGAACCAGGGGTCAATGAGACCTACCCAAGTTTTTATGTTCCAAGAGTCTGGAGTAATCCAAGACGTTTTGATTTTGATAATATTGGAAATGCAATGTTGGCACTATTTGAGACTCTGAGTTTTAAGGGTTGGCTGGATATTCGTGATGTTCTTGGAAAACAACTTCAACCGGTACAAAAAAAAAGATTTCGATCAAATGTTGAACAAATGACATGTTGAATCTACATTTTTGATTTTTTAAATTTTATATATAGATCCATGCCCTCTACATCCACGTCTTTGTCTTCTTTGGATGTATGATTGGACTCACACTCTTTGTTGGTGTTGTAATTGCAAATTATTCTGAGAATAAGGGAACTGCCCTCCTAACCGTGGATCAGAGGCGTTGGTGTGACCTTAAGAAACGACTGAAAATTGCTCAACCCCTTCATCTGCCACCACGTCCAGATGGACATCAGTTTCGTGCGATTGTGTATGATGTTACACAAAATATTTGGTTTAAAAGATTTGTGGCTATGAGTGTCCTCATCAATTCTAGTCTCCTTTGTCTCCGGGTAAGTTATACCCAATAGCACAACATACGGTGACCTTATGAACTTTGGATTGACCCTTGGGGTTAAACTATGTAATTTCAGTGGGAGAAGGAAGGGTTGACCACCCTGAGACTCAGTATCATTTCAACAATGCTCACGATTGTCTTTGTGATTGAAGTCCTCATGAAAGTGATTGCATTTACCCTTCGGGGTTATTGGCAGTCACGGAGGAATCGCTATGATCTTTTTGTGACCCTTATGGGTGTTGTTTGGCTTTCATTTTGGCATGTGCTTGGTGGAAAAAATGTAAGAAATTAGCGAATCTAATGTATCCGTCTGAAAACTGAACCATGCTTGACCTTGAGATTTTTTATGAATAGACGGATGTGTCCCTGACCTTTGGCTACACTGTCATCATCCTTCGATTCTTTACAATCACTGGGAAACATGCAACACTCAAAATGTTAATGCTCACGGTCGTGGTCTCTGTCTACAAATCGTTTTTCATTATTATGGGAATGTTCCTCCTGATTGTCTTTTATGGATTTGCTGGGGTCATTCTATTTGGAACGGTCAGGTACGGTGAAGGGGTCTCACGACATGCTAATTTTGGGACAGCCACACGTGGAGTTGCAATGTTATTTCGAATTGTTACTGGAGAAGACTGGAATAAAATTATGCATGATTGTATGATTGGGGTAAGGAGAGACTCCGAAAAGTTTTTCGAAGTTTTTTGTACATTTTAGCCAAATTGCCAGCTCAAAAATATTGCTGTTATTGTTATTCCAGGCCCCATACTGTACAACAGGAGGAAATTTTTGGGAAACGGACTGTGGAAATAAAATTGCAGCATTATCCTATTTCTGTTCCTTTTACGTTATAATTACTTATATTGTTTTAAATCTACTTGTCGGTAAGATTTTTTTCGAGCTATTACTGAAATAGACCAAAATAATTTCAGGTTCTGACTTCTGACTACAAACTACAATTTTTGGATTTTCCATTAATTGCAGCTATCATCATGGAGAACTTTACACTGTTCTACTCTAATGAAGAGGATGCACTTCTAAGTTATGCGGATATTCGTAATTTTCAAAACACTTGGAACATTGTTGACCTTCATCAAAGGGGACTAATCCCAGTGAGACGGGTAAGAAAAATTGAATAAAAGTTATGTCTACAACAAAACTTCGGGCCTTTACAAAACAAACATTTTTATCTAAAGGTCAAGTTTATCCTCCGTCTTCTACGTGGTCGCCTCGAGGTAGATCCACAGAAGGATCGACTCCTCTTCAAGCACATGTGTTACGAACTAGAGCGTCTCCACAATGGAGAAGATGTAACCTTTCATGATGTCCTCAATATGTTGAGTTATCGTTCAGTCGACATTCGAAAAGCCCTTCAACTCGAAGAACTTCTAGCTAGGGAAGAGCTGGAATTTATGATTGAGGAAGAAGTAGCCAAACAAACGATTCGAACATGGTTAGAAGGATGTCTCAAACGAATTCGTGCGGTAATTGTTCAACCAAACCTTCAAATATTGATTATAATTGTAAAATTGACCCTGATATCGTCAGATTTATCCCTGACCCATTTCAATTTTTCTTGTAGAAACAACAAACAAGTCTATTTACAACCCTACGAAATGCAACAGAGGCGATCCCACCTCCAGTCTCAGCCGTCCAAGTTCAACAACTCCAAGCCCAACCACCACCCTTAATTGAATTTCAACCAAAACAAGTTGAGGCTCATGAGCCTCAGCCTCAGGCAACCCCACAACCCTTCACTCCTCCAGCCCCTGAGAAACTACCACAAGCCCAATTAGCTAAACCAACCACAAAGTCTCGGAGTGAGACTCTGGATCATAGTTCATCTCGAAGTGATAGTGTTAGTTCTGGCTCCGATACAAAACGTCTAAGTTTCTTAATTGCAAAGGATACGGAGCAGAAGGATTTGATTGAGCATGAGAGGATTAAAAAATTAGATTTACAAAAATATGGAAAACGGCTAGGGGATATTCGTGGATGGTGGGGTTCTATGAGTATTGAGGAGGATGATGATTAAAAATGAGATTACATTGTGATTATGCTTAGAAATTGCTCTCAGAATACAAAGGGTGACTAATAAACTTATTACTACAAATTAGTATATAAAAGAAGCAACTACAAAATTTAAGAACAATGAAACAAGCAACAACAAACAATTTATATTCCTTAAATAACATGCAACTCAAAAACTCATCAAACAAGAGAACATACGAGTAATTTTGGGACAATAGGTAAAATAGATTGAACAAACAAAAGGCCAAATTAAAATAACATTTGAAAGTATTAAACGCCTTTAAAAACAATCGTTTTGAATATGATATAGAAGATTTAAATCGTTTTGAATATGATATAGAAGATTTAAATCGTTTTGAATATGATAATAGAAGATTTAAGTGCGGTGTGCGATCAAACAAATGTTCAGCTTACTTACGATACGATGACATTAATTATTTGGGTTATTTCCGTTCGTCTCAAGCCAAGTTCAGTATAGCTCCTCAGCGAGGTCCGGATCCGTGAAATTTTCATGAAGAGGCTTCCGTGGACGAGCACGTCTTGAGAGTCCTAGACGAAGGTATGGTCCAGTCTGACGACGACCAACTGTGTGACCATTATGGTTTTCAGTCTCTTTCCCATTGTCGTCATTTTGATCTTCAAGACAAAAGTAAACAGGTATTAAAGTACGCAGCCCCTCAAACTTTGAAAAAGAAACACTACATCTCATTTACGGAAAATTGAAACATTTACCCTCCTCTTTGTTGACACTTGGAACATAGTCTTCCTCATAACGTCGTGGATCCCTGGGTCTAAAAGCCATTTTAATCCGAACTGCAAGTGCACTTCTGGTGGACCTTGGTTCTGACGGTCGTGGAAATGATACTGGAACACTCATTGAAGGAGTATTTTGTGGCTCATAAAATCGAGGTTTTTTGACAGGATAGAATTCAACTAAAGAAACAATCAGTTCCAAAAAAATACAATTAGTTCACGATAGTAAAAACACCTTATATTATTTTCAAACTCCTGAAACTTTTAGCTTACCGTCAGGGTCATCTTCGTAGAGATTTAAATTATTATCTGGTACATTCTGCTCCTCCATGGATTTAAAACTAGGCTCCTCGACCTCAGTTTCCATTGCCGTGAATCCATCAGTCGTCTCAACAGTTGCTGACTCCATTGTAGTACTTGAGTCTCGAACTTCCGAATAGGATTCCATGGTTGTATAAATGTCCACTTGAGGAAACCAAGGATTTGTTGAAGTGGTAGAATCTTTTTGCTCTGAATGAGAGCACATTGTGGTCTCAGCATCACAAAACTCTAATAACTCTTGAGCAGGTTCAGGAGACGTGAATGAATTAGTCATTTCAGGACAAGAGTTCATTGTAGTGCTCCCATCCACGAGCATTGGACAAGTCTCCATGGTTGTTCCAGAATCAGTTAAAGGAAAGACATTGGTATTCGTGAAGGAGTCCTTAAGCTCTGAACCAGATTCCATTGTTGTTCCAAAATCCTTGGTATCAGGTGTTTCAATAGCTGATGTACAAGTAGATGAATTTTTCAGCTCTGGACATGAATCCATCGTAGTTCCAAAGTTACAGGATTCTGGATAAGAGCCAGTAGATGTACCCGAATCAATCCACTCAGGACAGGAACCCATGGTAGATCCATTGTCCACCTGAGCTGGTACAGGGTCAGTAGAGGTGGAGAAATCTTTAAATTCAGGGCATGAGTCCATAGTTGTAAAAGTTTCTTTGAGGTCATTCAAGGGGGACATGATTGCTGCACCACAGCCCATATTGTCCATAGGCTTGGGAGGAACAGCTTTACTCAATCCCTGACCGATGAGGCTAAGGTCACCCGGGTAAGTTTTTAATAAAGGACAATTTCCCTTCAACCATTTTTGTAAGGCACTCCTCAGGTCACAAGTACTTGACCCCAGTCCTAGTCTCAGGGGTGGATTGATGACATTGGCCTCTGAGGGTGAAGTCGAAGCACCTAATAAAAATGCCATAAATAAAATTATTGTTGATCATGAAATCATCCCTAAAAGGTCAGGTGGTGATAAGCATAAATATATTTACCTTTACTGTCTTCAGCTTGACCTCCTCCTCCAATCTCCTTCAACCCGTAACCTTTTGGGTCAAATCCTCCATAAACATCGAATTTGACCTCGTAACCTTTCATAATATCCAGTCCCGACTCAGCCGAACGAGATCCACTGAGGCCCTTCACCATTTTCTGATTCCCATACCCTAAATCCTCAGAGGTTCCAGTACCCATCCCAGTTCCAAGGTCAAGGCCATCGTTAGCCGCAGCCGAATCATCCGTAGAGGTCAAGGTCACACTCCTCACCTCCAACTCTGACTCCATATTGTGAGGTAACTGACTGAGAATGAAATTGCTATCTAATTATTATAATTACAAAGGTCAAAGGTCACCAATAATAATTATTATTGGTAAATACAAATGGTGGTAATTTTCTAGTTAAACAGAAACTAATGACTAAATAAAAGTAAATGAAACGAAAACAAGAAGAGGAATAATTTAAAAATATAAGATTAAAATTTTTAAAAAAAATTTTGAAGAACAAAAATTTAATTTTTTTTTGCGAGGAAAGGAAATTGAAGGAGGAATGAGCCAAAATAGCAAATCTGTTCTGTTCTGCACAAACTCCAAAATGATGAACAAAAAGTGAGGTCGATGACCTTTTGAGAAAGATTTATTTTTAGGCCATCCATTCCTTTTACGTCTTTATATTTCTCAAGTCAAACTAAAAATTGAAAAAGTCTCATTTTCCCCATAAAAATGCCTCTGTTTTACCATTCATCAATGAATTAAATATATGTACTTTTTGTGGTAATACAATTCATTTAGAGAAAACTTTTGTAATTCCTTGAAATCTTTGACAAAGTCAATATTATTACTTTTGTTTTTATTCATGATTCTTATTTAAATTACATTATTCGAATATAATGTAATTTCTTTCGAAAAGCAAGGGAAATTATGTAAACCCAATTTATACAAATTCAATTTCAGAGGAATAATGAAGCAAGATCTTGTTTTTTTTACAAATTTAAGATTAGATTCCGGATTTTTGAACACATTAGTGGGAGATAAATGCATATTTAGTAAGTTGACTTACACTTACATATCACTTGGGATAATTGCAATAAATTCTAGAAATACTTATCTATTATTAGAAGATAGGAACTGAAGAAATGGCTTTTTAGTTATAAAAGGTGATTTTTGATTAAGTAAGTTTTTAGGTTTAAAGTTTACAGAATTTCTGTCTTTTATGCACTCCATTAAATCTCTAATGAAAAGTATTTCTTACTCTAAAGGCACAGAATCACATGAAGGTGTCTGAACACGCAGGCATATTGATATTTTTGGAAAAGTAGGCAACGCCAAAAAAAAGTCTTGTATTAAACCTTGATTAAACTAGGAACAATGTTGCGGAAGAAATTCCTTCCATGTGATATATGTATTATACAACTGTATTACAGTAACTGATTGTTTATCGTTAAAAAAGTTTAGTCGTTAAATTTCCTATTATTACGTCCCTTTGTGTGGTCGAGGACCTGGGCCAGGCTTTCCTCTCCAGTCCGTGCTAAAAAATTAAACAAAGAAAAAAGACAATCATTTTTTTAACGAGGGAATAAAAAGGTCAAGTCGTATAAAAATGAAAAAAAAGTATTTCAACTTACTGCTTGGTAGCGTAGATGTCCGGTAAAGTAGGCGGCTTAAACTTATTCAAGCTAGCAGGTTGCTCAATAGTGGCTGCTTTAGCCTTGGCCATGAGTTGAATTTCAAGTTCTTTATTTTTCTTAACTATCCCTGCAATATCAGGGAAATCTGGAGGAAGGAGTCCCATCTCTCCCCGACTAGACCTTTGAACTAACTCAGATAAATAGTCACATTGGATTTGGGAGTCTACCTGTAATTTCGTAAAGCAAACAATAAAATTCAGAAAATCATGTCCAGCATGACAATTTAATTTTGTACACAATCTATGACTAATGTAATTACCAAGCTCTCCCGTATTTTTCTTCGCTCTTCTCTATATTCTCGTAGGGTAGTCCTCACCACTTGAACCTTAGAAGATATTAAAGAATTTCAATTTCAAATACTTTGAAACCTTCTTGGCAAGTTCGGACTACGATTACCGAATTCAGATTACCAAAGGGATTACGATAGGACTAATTATTGATAATCGTACCTTCTCTTCGTTTTGAGCCATTTCGACCTTGAGAGCATCCATTTTAGCTTGGTTCTCCGAATTGGCTTTCTGAGTATTCATACTCATTTTTTCAATGTCCTTGTTTAGTAACCGAATTCGGATTTGATAATTTTTAATCATTTCTACAAAAGAAAAAAAAGGAATTATATTACACATGCTATTCTCACATTTTTAAAGTCACATCCCATTTAAAAAATTTTTAAGCCGTACCTTTATACTCCTCTTCTGTAGTGTGCTCAGTCTGTGTCTCTCTGTTGACTTTTGGGACTCTTCTTTGAGTTCCTCCATTTGTACAATTGACAGGTAGATCAATTTTGATTGGAGACTTTGAGTCTTTAATGGAAGAGAACTCTGCATTCTCAGTATTAGTGGCACAGTCTCTGGTTTCCAAAATAACTGTATTGACAGACTTGTCTTGAAATGTGAGTTCCATTGAGGTTCCGACATCCTCAACAGGAACAGAAACATGTACTCCTGATTCCTTTGTACCAATTTTGTCTGTATTGGTGCTCTTGACATCAACTTTGCTTGGAGACCTTGAGCCTTGGAGGGAAAAGGCCTCTGCATTCTCAGTAATAGTTGCACAGTCTCTGGTTTTTAAAATAACTGTATTGAAAGAAAAAGAAGTAGTTCCAGAACAAAATATACAATTAGCTCATGCTTGTGAAAATGCATTAACATTATATTATTCTCAAACTCCTCAACCTTACCATTAGTGTCACCCTCCACCTCAGTTTCCATTGCCGTGAATCCTTCAGTCGTCTCAAAAGTTGAAGACTCCATTGTTGTACTTGAGTCTCGAACTTTCGAAAAGGATCCCATGGTTGTATAAATGTCCACTTGAGGAAACCAAGGATTTGTAGAAGTGACAGCCTCTCTCTGTTCTGAATGAGAGCACATTGTGGTCTCAGCATCACGAAACTCTAGCTCTTGAGCAGGTTCAGGAGACGTGGATGAATTAGTCATTTCAGGACAAGAGTTCATTGTTGTTGACCCATCCATGCGCACTGGACAAGTCTCCGTGGTTGTTCCAGAATCAATGAATTCTGTTAAAGGAAAGACATTGGTATTCGTGAAGGAGTCCTTCAGCTCTGAGCCCGATTCCATTGTTGTTCCAAAATCCTTGGTATCAGGCGTTTCATTGGCTGATGTACAAGTAGATGAGTTTTTCAGCTCAGGACATGAACCCATCGTAGTTCCAAACTCACAGGATTCTGGAGAAGAGCCTGTTGATGTGCCCGAATCCATCAACTCTGGACATGAACCCATCGTAGTTCCAAACTCACAGGATTCTGGAGAAGAGCCTGTTGATGTGCCCGAATCCATCAATTCTGGACATGAACCCATCGTAGATCCATTGTCGATCTGAACTGGTACAGGGTCAGTAGAGGTAGAGAAATCTTTAAATTCGGGGCATGTGTCCATAGTTGTAAAAGCTTCTTTGAGTTCTTTCAGTGGAAATGCGGATCCCATTGAGGTTCCAACATCCTCAGCACGAACACAAACGTTTACTCCGGATCCATTTGTATCAATTTCGTCTGTATTGGTACTCTTGACAGATACATCAACTTTGCTTGGAAACCTTGAGCCTTGGTGGGAGAAGACCTCTGCATTCTCAGTAATAGTTGCACAGTCTCTGGTTTCCAAAATAACTGTACTGACAGACTTGTCTTGAAATGTGAGTCCCATTGAGGTTCCAACATCTTCAACAGGAACATAAACATTTACTCCTGATTCCTTTGTATCAATTTTCTCCGTATTGATACTCACATCTCGAACTTCGGGACGTTGTGATAGCTCATTAGAAAGGTTTTGAAGAGCATTTTTCAGCTCCTTGATTTCAGAAAACGCCTCCATCTATTTAATAAAAGATAGAGTTTAGAATCAAGCACCCTAAATACCAACATAGTTTGGTTATCTTCTTTTTAAAATAATCAATTACAATTATTTTGCTTTGATCCTCAATCACAGCTTCTGAACATTTCTGCATAATAAGGAAATTAAATTACAAATTACTTTAAGCCTCCTGACTGACTCCTATTTCGCTTCCATCAAGATTTATAAAACCTCCTAAACAGAAAATATAACTGTACCAATTGATCCTCCAGACACTGACGCTCCTCCTGCCAAGCTTCCTTGTCCGTCTGACAGACTTTGGAAAGTTCTGTTCTAATAATTCGTAAAGTTGAACTTGGAGTTCCTTCAGTATTATTGTCTAAACGGAGTTTCTTTGCCATTGGAGGCCACCTGTAATCAAAAACATGGAGAACATACGTTTCCTGAATATGATCTACTAAATTAATCTTCCATGCGTACTATCATTTAATTGTAAGAAACTAGCACTTACAAATTTACATCCGTTTGTACTTCTACATCCACACCTCCTTCACTCTCACTTACAGAGTCGTTCTGTCTTTTTCTTTGGAGAGCGAGGGCATCAAAGTGACCCATGACTTCCGCCTCTGTCATAAATCCTAAAAATAAGTAATTTAACTTTAGGCGTGATCATAGTCAAAGAAAAACTGTTTTGTAAGTAAACCACATACTCTCTGCTGACTGATCGCCTAAACCTGAAGGACTTGTATTCAATGAGAACGCAGAGCTTCGACTTCCAACAGGGAGAGTGCTCACATGTGCTGGGATTTCGGCTATATCGGACAAACTAACCCCGAATCCCAATCTTTGAAACTGCTGAGGACACCAAGTCTTCCGGCGCTGTTGAAAAATTCGAAGTTGAATTCATCACAAAACCATGCTTTATTACAAGACACGAGACATACACGTTAAATCAATAACAAAAGAAACTCACGTCAGAAATAGCATCACTAAACACTGGGAACGTATCTGCGATACTTTTCTTAGAAAACTTCATATATGTAGCCAGCCGACGTTCTAGATCATCGACTTCAGAACTTTTCCCCTGAAAAAATACTCTGTTATAAAAAGCATGAAGAAATGGAAAACGAAACAAGCTAATAATAAAATAAAATCCAGCAGGAATATGCAGTACCTTAAGAAGGGTTTGTAATTCTCGAATTTTCTGCTTGTACTCTTCGTTGTCAGAAGGAACATGGTTAGCCTTAGGGTCAATTTTAATTTTCTTTGCAGTTTTGGCAAACCTAAGGAAAATTCGGTTAAAACAAAAACATTACATTAAACAGCCATTTAACCAAGAAACATCATTTCCAACATATTTATATTAGGATGCTGCTAACCTTAAGGTGGAAAGTGTTTCATCCGCAGCTGCAGGAGTGACATTACAAATCATTGAAATAAAAGCATTCCCACTCAAGGAACTCTGTAAAAGCCTCGTCAATTTATTGTCCCGAAAGTTGACGTATTTATTCCTTTGCTTCCCAGGTCCTGTTTGTGATAAGTTAGTCAAATTTGGATTGAAGGGCAGAGACGCTTGACCAGATGATTCTCCACTAAGATTCATAATGACACTTGCAAGGACTGATAAAGATTTATTGATATGTTTTAGTTCCGTGAGTCTTGAGCCCTCAGCTTGGATTTGTGCTGCTTTCTCAGACCCAGCTAAATCCACAAAATTAAGTAGAGCATTTGTAACCTGTTGATCTGCCTCTGCTCCTTCTGATACATTTGGTACACTTTCAATAATGATCCGTAGAATTGTATGAGATCTAGAACTCTCTTTATTCATGAGAGTTTCACCCTTTTGTCTTTCAGATTGTACTCTTTTGGCTGCAGCAAGCATTTCATCTGGGGTCACAACTTGAATCTCTTCTAATCCTTGAGGAAAAACAATTCCAGTCCTCTCCTTTATCTCAATTGTTTTTCCAGAGTTGAGCAGGTCCATCAATTTGTCATTGTAGAGTTCTAAGAGTCCAACCCTTTGGAATGTTAACAAAAAATGAATAAAGTATTTTGATAAAAATCAGAGTTGAACAAAAAATAAGAAATTACTTTTACCAATTTCTTTGAAAACATACAAATACAAGTGAGTCCTTACCTAATAATGTACGTTCGAGTAGAATCTTCTTTAATCCGATTGAATAAGTCTTGAGTGGCCAATGAGATAATTCCATTGTCAGTCTCATTCCCATAAAGCGTATATGTCTTACCTTCAAAGCAAACAATTTCAACATAATTATTATTGTAAATTGTAAAATACATATACTAACTAAACTTTATGAACAATTTAATTCTTACCAGATGAAGTTTGTCCATAGCAAAGGACTGTACCATTAAAACCATTCATCGCCTTCTCCACAACAGGGGCCACAACACTGTGGTACACATCCTTGGTTTGAGCCTCAGGATTAAATACATAGTCAAATGTATGTGGAATATCCAGGGCCCT
>JAQIYE010000151.1:0-16352 GCA_034699765.1 Xenyllodes armatus
ACTCTGCCAATTTGACATTCCTTCGTACACAATCCAGGAAGGTTCATATTGTAAAATCAAATAAGGTGGAATACATACTACAGTACATTTTGGAGCTAATAGTATTGAGTACGTTTCTCATGTTTTATTACATACTTATTGAACTAATTGAATTAGCGTTAGGGCATTATTGCATGTGTACTAGTTTCCATGTTTTGTGTCCGAACTTATATCCTATTAAGTTTGCATTTAATACCCCTACTCCTACATATTGTACATATTATGTTTTCAACTGTATCTGTTGTTTGTTTCAAATCTTTTACACAAATCTTCATGAATTTAGCTTTTTAGTTCAATTTCAGACCTTGTTATAATTTAGTTTAGTTAACCTTGAAAACTGTGAGGAGTTTTGTGTTATCATTAAATCGTCATGATCATTAACTTAATTTTGATATATTTTATTTGTCCCTTGTACATAACTTTTGAGGATTCATTGGAATATGGATTAAAAAGTATTATTTAAAAAGTTGAAGTTGACAAGTTGACAAGTTGACAAGTTTTATTTTCAAAATAAGTTGTAGGTATATCCTGGATTGATTGGAGGAGGAGATTGTTGTCACAGTTAGCTCAAGAGGCCAATGGGCCAATCCACGCGGGCCACCTGGGGTTCTGTGAGAGACTGCATTTCCTTGGTCAGAGTAACCAATTATTTGGCTTTAACCGTTAACGGTTTACATTTTGTCATGTCAAGTTTCCCTTTCCATTCCAGAGACGATTCATTCTTTTGTGAAATCATGAATAACTGTACAAAATTTTCAAAGTTTCACAAAGTTCACCAAACAAAATTTTCATATATATGTTTGAGTAGGGCAATGGCGTTCACAACATTTACAAGCACATCTTTACTACTTCCAGTTCTTACACCAGTTTATTAATAATTATTGGTAGTAGCTACTTTATTGATCTGTACTACATAATTAAGATTACACAACATTTAAGTGAGAATCCGTTGTTTTTGTTATTGGACCTACATATACTGTATTGATAATGTCAACGTCAATTCATCCAAAATATTTCAAATCCAGAATTTCGTAGACTCTGTTAATTATTAATGTTATTCTCATACCCAACGTTGGCATTTACTCAATTATTAGTGTGAGAAGGCATGACATTTATTATTCCGTTTCAAACAACTGCATCAAAATGTGAACATATCAGACTAAACATGGTCAGTACAAGGGACTTTATCCCATTAATTCGACTTTTAAAACTTTTGCTTAACACGAGTCTTATTTTTGGAACTATGACATTCTGGAGGAACAAGTAACTTAAAACCCCAAATCTTCCTTAACTCGAGACAAATCACTACTCCACCCAAACTCAGCCCACCAACCCATATTTCAAACAGGGACCAATATAGTCCTGAATCTAACCCCTTGACCCTTGAATCTACTGACCTCCTCGCTCGAAGTGTCAACCTGAGCTGGTGTCACCCAGTAGTATCCCCTTTCCAAATACTCACAGATCCCAAAACTTATGAGGCTCCTTAACCTCCTTGCCATCAATTTTCCAACCCATGTGGGTTCAAGGACCCAAATATCCATTGGTTCTACGTAATGAAATTTATTAACAAAACCATGAAGGGCTTCACATCCATGGAAGCCCAATCTCCTGATGTTAAGCCACGATAGTGTGCTTGTGAGGTTATCATGCATGGGCGTTGTTTACTCTCCATTGTCTCGTGCGTTTCGAATCTTTCTCTAAAATAGACAGAGAATGTTGATGTACCATCCTTAAAAATGAAAATGTTTGGAAAATGTTTGCTAATTTTTGAGACGATTAAAGAGACTTTGTTAAATTACGACTAATATTGTTATAAGTTGAGACGAGTTTATGAAGAAAGAGACAATTTTGATAAAAAGATACCATTTTAGTATAAGTTCAGCCGATTTTAGTATAAATTCAGAAGATTTTTAGGCTACTAAGTATAGGCTACTAAGTAGATGAGACGATTTTTGTTTTAAAAAGAGACGATTTTTGTTTTAAAAAGAGACGATTTTTGTGAAATTCAACATTTTTACCCAATTCTGCTCTCACATTTCCTTTTTTTTTAAAGTCCAATTAATGATTTTATTAATCCCGGATCATTCATTTCATCAAAAATTCATATAAATATTTAAAGATATTTTGATGTTTAAAATTCTCTAATAAAAAACATGTTTTATACGATCGAGTCCAAAAATTTCTGGAATCTTGGAAACTATTAACATTGGAAATAACCTTTCCTTCCAAAATCCAAACCGTTGATCTGTAGTCTTATGTTGAAGGAGCTGAGAGATTTCAGTCTGAGTTCCAATCAAGGCAACTCTTTTACAAGTAGACAATCGGCTAAGGATTCCAGACTCATTCCTCATTGCAAGTCGGAACCTCATTTGAGAAATCGTCTGCAGTTTCTTTGGGATTTGATTCAGGTTGTTGAGGTTGCGGAGGTAGGGTTCAATAGCACCATAAATTTGATGGTAGCAATGTGAGCCGTGACGAGTCGTGACAGCTCACGACCATCCTCATAGTCCTTGACATAATCCCATTACTCATCCTTCGGGTCCGTCCTACCTCGTTCAGGCTCCATTTTAAAAAATCCCTTAGCTTCATCAGTTGGTAAAATCAATAGAGTTTGGAAATGCTGAAGCTGGAGGATGGACTCCCATGAGATCCTCTGAGGAGATGAAACCATTATGAGGGTCGTAATGACCCCTTAGCACGAGTTCCCAAGGATCGACAATAGGTCCAAGGTTGAATATCTTTCTACTTTTGACCTGAATCATCTCCTGGAGACCACTCCACCCATTATCAGTCAACTGACCTATGGACGGTTTTGTCGGAGGGACATATGACACAGAATCTCCTCATCAGACCTCTTTCCTCCAATTGCATTAAACACCGTCATGTGACCCAGGAGTTCATTATAGAAAATCATTCCAATAATTTTTAATGAGGGCTGGGATTGGATTGATGTTTCCAGGAGTGATTTCTCCAGCCTTGAGATACAATCTATAAGATGGGTTTGGTTAAAACCAACGTAGTGGAGGGTCGTAAGCTTTCCTTCAAGAATATAAATGCATTTTCATAATTTGGTGTAAAGTAGACCGAGTCCACCGGACATTATTGTTCGGGATATTTTGGCACGAGGACATTATGTCGCGGGGGACGTCTTGTGGAATAGTTTTAACAAAGCTGGGCCTTTAAACTTTCGCAATTTTGGTATATTGAAACCGAAAGATTCCCGTCCAAATCATCCATTGCTTCATGCTGTAGACCCTCAGGATGTCTGGATGGTCAGTCGGATTCACTTCTATTTCCCATGCGTCTTTAAGATCATATGTTAAATAGCATTGGAGATCGCTAAAATCCAAAGGTGATTTCAACAGTAATGGTGTCATTCGAACGTTAAAGTTGACGTTAGACAAAGACAAATATCTAAATTATATCGATCATCTAGCATTTTATTTCATTATTTCATCATTCTAATGCTCTAAAGCCTAAAGGTCTTTGGTGGTCCTAAGGGCAGTGTCCAGGTCAGCAATGAGACTCTGAGTCCCCTCAATCCCAAGGGAGAGACGGATGTAATTGTCGAGGATCCCAAGGTCAATCCTCTCCTTCTCACTCAGGGTGTCATGGCTCACTTTGGCCCTAAAGGTCAATTTTGAAGGAAATAAATTATTGACGCTGCTTTCATTAAATTTGTGCAAAAGTATCAAAATAGCCAAAGGGTGCTCACGGGATACTTGCAAGGGTACAATCTGATCCAAGGGATGAGGCACGCTGAACGACCTTGACCTCATCCAAAAATTTTGCTGCGGCTGATAAACCACCCTTGACATAAAAACCCACGACCCCACTGAGCCCACTCAATTGTTTGAGGGCAAGAGCATGTTGAGGATGAGACTCGAGGGCTACAGAATAATACATTAAAGTGGATTGACCTTTGACCTAGCACTCATATGCTAGCACTCATGTGCTAGCATATGAGTGCTAGGTCAAAGGTCAATCCACTTTAATGATTATCAAAACGGTATAGAGATCATTACCTGGATAAATGACTTTTTCAACTTGTGGGTGACCCTTGAGGAATTTTGCAATTCGAAGTCCATTCTTATGAATTTGAGCCATCCGAAGAGGTAGGGTCTTGAGACTTCGAATAAGTAGGTAACAGTCAAATGGAGATGGGATGCCACCACGACCTGGAAAAATAAAGGTCAGGTCAAAGGTCATTCAAACAAGTCTTTACTACTTGACCTCTCGTAAGTCTCCCGTTACCCCTTTGAATATCACGAAGTTCTTTCCCAAGGATTGGTGAATTTGTAGCGAGGGCCCCAAGGATCAAGTCCCCATGACCTCCAAGAAATTTGGAACATGAGTGAATGACAATGTCAGCCCCAAGATCAAGGGGTCGGAGGAATATTGGGGTCAAGAAGGTATTGTCCACCACAATGATTATGTCTTTCTTGACCTTTCGGATCTTTTGGACGAGGTCAGCTACATCTGTGAGGATGAGGGTTGGGTTCCCAAGGGCTTCCAGGAAAATGAGCTGGAGAGAATTATTGAATTAAAGGTTAGTTCGTTTAAAGGGGCCATGACCTTTTGACTTTACATTACCTTAGTATTGGGCTTGATGAGTTGGAGATATTCCTCCACATTGGTCGTCTGTACAAAATCTGCAGATGCCCCAACCCGGGGAAGGCCCTTGAAGAGGTCAAGGCTTCCAGAGTATGTGACCTTTGAGGTTATGGCATGATCACCTTGTCCAAGGAGTTGGATGACTGAGGCTACTGCAGCGGTTCCAGATCCAAATAAAAGTCCTGAAAATGCAAAATTTCTAAAATTAAAATAAAACCATTTCGAAGAAGTCATTTAAGGTCAAGTTAAATTCTTTACCATATTTAGCACCCTCCAATTTGGCATAAAGTTCCTCAGCAACATCTCGAGTTGGATTGGCGTATCGGGAATACTGGTATCTTTTCTGCAAAAAGGTCAAATATAAGATTGGTCAAAATTTGGCCTTTGACCTTTGTCCACTTCATGTACTTACAGTATGGTCAGCTCTGCGTGCCCCAACAGGAGGAGCCTCATGATCATCCATGAGATAAGTGGAAGAGGTCACAATTGGGGCCACGAGGCATTTGATTGGTGAGAATTGTTGGGCCACTGGGATCCCTGAGCCAAAATGAGTGGTTCCATTCCCTTTGGTCACCTTGACCTCTTCGGCCTCAGAAGGAACCTCTGTGTCACAGAGGACAAGGGTCTCAAAATCAATTGGGCTATCCTTCCAAACGAGGGTCTCCAGTTGGTCATAGGTATTTCCAGGCATGGTTTATGATTATGGCTCAAAGTTTGGGTCAAATGCAAGATACAGGGTCAAGTGAGAAGTAATACTGGACGTTCTAACTCTCAGGTCAATTTATCAGTGATTCATTCCATCAAAATGTACACTTCCTTTAAATATGATTCTGAATCTGATCTGACGTTGATCTTGACATGATGAGATGACGATTACATAAATACGATCCAAGTGTTAAATGTTACACAATTAAGTTAAATTTAACTAAAGATTAGTGGCCCCGTCATCATGGATAGTATTAAATACAGAGACCGAGCTCTTTCCAGCCTTCATACCATGGTTAGACTCTTCTGATTTTATATGACCCCGACTCGATTGAGCATCCAAAAAATTCCCGTACTCGGACTCGAATATTTTATTTTACCGATGTTTTCCTCAGTCCGAGTTCTTTGTTCAGGATCGGGACAGTTATTGAATCGAGAAATGGTTAATTTGGAAAAGGCAAAGTAGCACATAAAGGTCATGTAAAAATTGAAAATATTACATGACGGGCCAATTTCTTATAGTTAGTCTTCAGAACGCTATATACATAGTTTGTTAATTCTTTCCAGAAGAGTCTTATGAAAACAAACTGATGTCAGAAGTGCGACCTTAACTTGTGATGAACAAAGTATAAGTTTTAATGATGACCTCTGACCTCCTATTCCCAACCGTGCTTACGATTTTACATAGTTCAGTCAAAATCACAACTTTGAAAGGGGAAACGTTTTTGTTTTTCAATTCGTCAGCCATCGTCTCTGAATGAGTCAAAAGATCTGAGTATCGGGTCAAGGTCAAATCAGGTCATCCGTTGAGTCGAACACTTGTATTTGTCCTTGCTCTTGCCCTTTCTTTCCTTGTGTTCAAGTCTCATCCAGGTCAGAGTTCAAGGGTTGTAGAGATGGCTGAGGACAGTGTGATGTACCACGATTGGCTGCGGAATAGACGGCCCTTTTGCCCATCAGGATCGGGAAGATCATTCCTGTGGACATCAAAGAAGTGACTAGTAGTTTGTTGGATTTTAATTTTTATGTGATTCCTTAATCTGAGTATAAAGATCTTAGAGACCTCACGGAAAACCTTACTCGAGAGGCGCTTATTGTAGACTTCCAAATTTTGTGATTGGGAATGGAAACCCAGATTGACAATTGTCACGTTGGTTGTACTTTCGTCAACCTATGTGTTTACGACCAAGAAATGCATATAACGTATGTCGAAAGCGTTTTTACGTTCAAAATCACATTTGACCTTTACATGGTTTTACGTTTTTTTTAAAGCAGACCATTTCTAAATTCGCTATCGGGGTTTATTTGATTTCATGAATACATCAAAGGTCAAAAGGGTAAGGGCTGCTCGGGGTAGTGGACCTTTGGACCACCCATCTCATAGTGGTGGAGTCACTAGATGGAGGGACTGTGACTGTATAGAATCCATCCCGAGGTCATCATAATCAAGAACCTAACTAATGTCGATGCCAACGTAAGGCCAGCATCATGTGCGCCGCCATTTCGGGTATTTCGCCAACATATACGAGCCGACCAAACACCTTCAATGGCCCAATGTTTGTTGGGAGATGCAGACCTAATTTTATTTAGACTCATTTAAATCAAAGGTCAAAAGACTTGTACAAAATAAAGACAATGTTTTTTCCCAGAACATTTGTTTGAAGAAAGTATATGTGTACGATATGAGTGATTCGTATTCTTTCATAATTTGGCCATGACCTAATTTGGGGAAATATGGACTATTTTAGGCCCCAGCCCCATATGAAATGATTGAGTAAAGCCGCAACCAAAGGAAATCAGAGGGTTTTAGACCTTAAAAATGTCAAACAATTGTTATGAAACGTAGTGCTAGCATACTGAATGCTAAGGGAAGTTGGAAAATCATAAATAGCCACATCACATATTCAGTTTGGGTTCATGTGGTAAGGAGCATGACCTAAGGGTGAATTTCGGACTTTTTGGAACCCGAACGAATACATATAGATTTTTTTGGGAGAATTCACCCCAAAAAAGTAGCTGAAAATCTCGGAATACTGTCTTTTCTCCATTGTTCCTTCCTTAAGAAGTCTAACTAATAATAGTAAAGGAAGAAAATGGAAAGGAACCTTTTCAACAAATTAAGACCAAAATTCAATGTATGTATTATGTATCGGGAGAGGTCAGAGACGAACTTACTAAGGATGAATGTGTTTAGAAAAAATAAATTATCATCTTGTTATTGAGTGTAATCAGAATATTAATAATAAATTAAAGGAAAACCATTTAGTTCGTTTGGGGATTAACAACCTGTAAAGTCAGTCTTGGACTAAGTTTCTACATTGAAGATATCCGTTGAGATAAAATGGTTGCTCAATATGTGGAGAGTCCATCAGAAGGTATGACCTTTTTCCGTTGTTTAAAAATTATCTACCTATTTTGAAAATGCCTAAATCCTAAATATGAATTACTATATACTAGCCATAAGCCAGGTCAATCGACCAGGTTTAAAATGTAGTGGACAGAAAATAATTCCACTGCCTCTCTCAAATGAGTCCAGTGTCGATAAAGTTACTTTACTTCAAATCCGTTTCAGTATCTATCGTGAACCTTCAAGCCTGCATAGATAATAGGAAGGTCAGAGGTCAATCCAGTATGGAGTGAGTTTCCATAAGGCAATAGGCAGGTCTGAGGTCAAGGCAAAGGAAGAGACTTCAAATGTCTACTGCAGTATCTCAACCAACCAACCCTCTTTTGTTGACAGGAAAGAAACTTAAAAGGGGACTTACTTACTTATCCACTGGTCTCTTAATTAGTATCTCCGCTCGGTTATTGGATGAACTTTATAATCTTTCCAATCTTTTTGTGTGATTACAAACCAACTTTTATTTCCTTAACTCAATCCATGATGATCTCAGCCCGTTTATGTAATGGAAATAATGATGTTAGTTTGATGTTATTTGACTGTTTGAGAAATGTTAAAAATAATTTAATAAAACTTGCCACCTGTTGTGGCAAGCTGCGGACCGATCAAAGTTTATTGTAGTCCTTCGGACTACCATAAAGAGACAGGTTGTTGGCATTTGGACTACCATAAACTGACAGCTTGTTGGCTTTTGGACTACCATAAATATTTTGTTGGCCTTTTGCACAACTATAAGCTGACATTTGGTTGGCTTGGAATAAAGAACCAATAATTACTAAATTAAGCTTTCTTCCAATTAAAGGCGCTTTTCTAAATTTTTATAAACTTTACAGAAATCACGAAACCGCTTCCCAAACTCAACAAATTTCTTTTAACTTTGAAGCAGCTTTACAAATTCTGCAGAAATCACCAAGCTGCTTCTCAACTTATACAAATGTTATGAATAAATGTTCTACTCTCATTTCTCAAATTAAATCGGATATATGACCTCCAACCTAAATGATAGGCTTCCTAATCAATGCTTAATGACCGCAAAAATTCCCCAGACAGACGGACAGACAGACTAGGCCTTCCCATGCGACCTCCGCTGATCGGTCCAAAAACAGCCACTGAATGTAAAAATGCCCATGTTTTATAATAGGCAGGCATCCCTTCTCATTTTATCTAATAACAATTCTGTTCGTTTTAAATTGGATTTTAAAAATTATGACCTGATCTGAGTAGGACTGACCATTTATGGAGCAGACTTGTCCGTTCGTCTGTTTACCATATTCCACCTGTTTTGAATCTATCAAAACGATTTCCTCAGAAATATATAGCCAATTTACCCCGGGTCCCCCTCAATGATGATGAGTTTTAGATGATTTTGCTAATTTGAAACCAAGATGAATACGAAAATGACTGTGGTGATCTTTCGCATTGATAAGGTGTTACGAAATTTTAAAATGTCAAGGTCAACGTATGTAGAATAAACCGTATCCGAACAAGGTTTTTTTAAAATGACTCCCAATGGCCAAAGGCAATGCAAAAATTAAATTAATAAACATGAATTGTCTCCTGCTGGACAAGCCGGGGTTGAATCTAATCGCATTAATTTGAAGCTTTCAAATTGCAATTTTAAATCTGAAGAGGATCTGGATTTAGGTATAATCCGATCCCTCCGGATTTTAAATTCACAAAAAAGTAGCATTTTTTAGGCAAATTTGATCATTTTGATAAAATGCCACACGTAACTTTTGTTTAAATATTTCATTTTCATATTTGAGTAGGAATTCTTTCAAAAATCGTAAGTTCATTCCTCTCACCCACAAAATTTTTCGAAAAATATCTCAATTCAAAGTTTACAACTTTTCCGTTATCTGAGTGACATGGATTGGACCGGTTTCATATTACATTACGCATCAATCGTAATCAATTAATTAATTAAATTCAATCAGTTTAGGAAGCCTTAAAGCGGCAGATCGTATATACATGCTCCTTACAGCAGTTAACTGCCACAAACATATAGAGGCTCTCAAGAGTTTGGGAGTATTTTATGATCCTTTGTCCAATTTGGTCAATTTCGGGTAGCTATCTTAAAGAATGTCACTCTCCTGTGCAGTCAAAATTTAGTTGTTGACGTGTTGTCAAAAATTTTGACTTAACCTCACACAATAGCATTTTTGAAAGACATTTCTCGACTTTAAGGGTTTTCAACATTTTTCAGGTATGAACTGGAAATTTTTAATTAATAAATGGTTATCGATAAGGGAATAAATAATCAAGAGCTCAAACCATTTGAACTATTTTAGTTGTATCTTTATAATTTATTAAACCAATAATTGTGTAATTTTTAGACATGGCAGCCGTTCAGGCAGTACGACAAGAGCAGGGTAAGCTAAAGGCTCAAATAGGTAATGTTCAAACAACGGTCAGTGCACTTCAGAAGAATTTTGCAAAGGATATCGCTGGAATTCAGGAGGAGATCATTGGATTGAAGGCAGCTGTTGATAAGCAGGTTGAAGCTGTTGATAAGCAGGTTGAAGCTGTTGATAAGCAGGTTGAAGCTGTAAATAAGCTGGTTGAAGCTGTGGATAAGCAAAGGTAATTAAGAATTAATCGTTAATTGCAACAGTTATATAAGGAGAAAGGATATTACTAAAAAATAAATGATTCAAATAAATCATATTTTTCTCCGAAGCGATATTCTTACAGAAATATTGCTCCTCTTGCCAGGACATCATGCCAGTGGTCGCCCAACTTCAGCTCCCCCATTCATCACTGTCACTACTCCACCCCTCGTCACTACTCCAGCAAAAAAGGAACAACGATCTAAGATTCCTATTCCTATTGTGAAAAAAAAAAAGTTAAGGACATTGAGTCAACGAACAATGAAAAAGTGATTTTGGCTGAAAGTTTTTTTTTAAAAAAGGTCAAGACAAGGATTCTATTCTTGATTGAAGTAAAATTATGCTAAAAAATTTCGTGATTTATGTTCTAAATTTTGTATGAAATTTCTAATTGATCATTTGTATTTCGGGGGCTCCGCTCCCGCACCCCCGTTGGATTTTTGATTTTATCATTTTGTGTTTTTGATTTGTGTCTGTATTTGAATTATTGATTTTATGTATTTATTGATTTTGATTGCTTCGATAACATGATTACATAAATGATACATAGTTAAGGGCGATTCTCATGATTTTTCATTTGACTCACATGTTGTATTTGTTTGATAAATTTGAAATATTGCAATAAATCAATCTATTTGTAAAGTTACTTACATTATGTGTTTTATAAATAATATTGAATTTATTAAACGCTTGAAATGATTTTGATATGACGTCATTATGTTGCTTTCCAAAGTTTCCGAAAATGCACACATCATAATGGGTCTTTGAAAAATTTCGCTTCTTTTGTATGAGGAAAAACATGTCTTAAACATATCAAATTAAATCATAATTCAATAAGCAAAATAATTATCTAATTTTCAGAAATTATTAGCAACATCACCACACATAATATGGTACACGTAAAATCAGATTTGGTCTCAACCTCACCTCAATTCTTAACTCCAAAGATTAAAACACTAATAATTTTCCATTATACTCCTATAGATGGATGAGAGGTGGAGTGAAGAGGACATTGAGGTCAAAATGATTACCCCCAATATTATTGATTTTCTTTTGGGATAAATTTGTCAAAGGTCATCAACAAACCATCATCAAATATGACCATGAACTTTATGGACGAGACCATTTCTATCCAAAAAGCCTAAAAAGGGAACAAAGGAAGGATCCCTGGCTACATATCCACGCCCTAAGCGTCTCTTTTCTACACATGAAAGTATACCAGCTTTCCAGCGGGCTTTTCATAATACAAGATTTGGAAATGATGTTTCCACCTTTTCCGGTCCAAATCTTTCTTGGAAACGCTGGACACATTTTTCAGTGCTCAAAAAATAAATTTTGGAAACTCGGCCATCAACCCAGTTTTCATCGTGACCTTGACCTTTGAAATATTGCTGCGATGGTTAACATTTAAAGGGGTAACATGAGACATACAATAATTATACAAATCAAATCATCAAAGTTTAAGTTTAATTACAAATTAAAGTTGACAAGTTGTCTGTAATTTTAGATTGAAATGAGGGGTTCATCCGTACTTGGAACTTGCATCATCATCAAGAGGTTTCGAGCTCACTCCCTCTTCTCCAGGGTCAACTTCAAGGTCAAAGGTCATGGCCATGATGGATCACCCCGCCACATCCACAAAAGGACCTTCACAACTAAAGGGATGGATGAGAAGGTTCAGTTGACCCGGAATGTTGGGATTATGGCTCATATCGATGCTGGAAAAACAACGACCACAGAGAGGATGTTGTACTTGGCTGGTGTCATTTCTCATCCTGGAGAAGTTCATCATGGTGACACAGTCACGGATTACTTACCTCAAGAGAGGGAGAGAGGGATTACCATCCAGTCCGCTGTGGTTGGTTTCCCATGGTTGGGATGTTCAATTAATTTAATTGATACACCAGGTCATGTCGACTTTACTTTTGAGGTTGAGAGGTCTCTGAGGGTTGTGGAGTCTGCTGTGGCGGTCCTGGATGCATCTGCAGGTATTTCCATTGTGGAATTTGACCTAGGAAATGACCCGAATGACCTTAAACGGAAACTATTACATTTTGGGTTATTATTTTCCAGGAGTTGAGCCACAGACGCTAACAGTTTGGAGACAAGCCAATGACTACAATTTACCACGGATTATATTTCTTAATAAAATGGACAAAGTAAGTTCGAGGTCATTGAATGACCTAAACTAACCCTGAAATGACAGTTTCTATTATGATTAACTCTTGTAAAAATGATTTGCATGTTTTCTCTCAGAGTTCATCATCTGTTCCAATTTGCCTTGACTCAATTCAATCCAAACTCAAGTCAACTCCACTTTTACTCCAGAGACCAATTTTTGATAAGAGTTCAGGTCAGAGTTCAAGTTCTTCTTCTGGTCTAGTTGGGATTTTAGATATTATCGGGCTGAGGAGACTTATTTTTGACTCAAAGAGCAAAGGTGCTCGTTTCTCAGTTGGTGAGTCCACTAAACTATCGTATTGATTGCGTATTTCGCTTGCGACTCCATTTGACCTCTATTGTTATGTACCTTAGAGGATCTAAAGGATGACAAGAGTCTCATAAAATTGAGATGTGAGTTAGTTGAACAAGTATCTGACTTTGACTCTGAGTTGGCCGTTCAAGTAATAGAGAATGAGTCATTGGAGGCGATTCCAGCCGTTGACCTTCATGCAGCAATTAAGAGGGTCACGCTTGCCAATCATTGTGTTCCTGTCCTCCTTGGAAGTTCATTTAAAAGTGTTGGGGTTCAACCACTCATGGATGCAATCATAAAGTGAGGACCTTTGTATTATCGTTTCACTGACTTTTGATTTTGTCTTTTGACTAAAACTATATTGTGTTAATTTTAATCTTTAGGTATTTGCCACATCCTCTAGAGTTCAAAAACAAAGATCCCGTTGTTTCCTCTTATGGTTCTGAACTCTGTTCCTTTGCATTCAAGACCATCCATGATCGGCAGTTGGGTCCGCTTACGTTTATTCGAAATTTTAGTGGGACTCTGACTTCTGGGCAAAAAGTATATAATGTTTCCAGAGAGAAAGGAGAAAAGATTCTCAAGTTGTACCTTCCCCTTGCAGATGACCTCAAAGAGACTGATAAATTGGGTCCTGGACAAGTTGGTGTTGTTTCTGGGCTCAAGGTACATATTTTTCAAAATCCCTTAACATATACGTATACTGATTCTTACAGTCAAGCGTCCAACTTAGTTTAATTTTTAACCTTTGGTCCTTTGCAGGAGACAATCACAGGTGATACACTGAGTTCCTCTGCTGGAACAGCTTCCAGGGCTCAGAAAGTTTTGGCAGAAAAGACCAAGAAAAAGGATGTGGCTCCAGTCCTGACCTCTGTTCAGATCCCAGAACCTGTATTCTTTTGTTCAGTGGAACCAGCATCCCTAGTCAGTCTTTACAAAAATTCCAGCTTTTAATAGGCCTTTGAACTTATTAATTTTTGCTAATTTATACATTTTTTAAATAAACCAAACATTAGAGTCATCAAAAGGGCTTAGATGCGGCTCTAGAGTGCCTTCAACGGGAAGATCCAAGTCTTCGTGTCCATGTTGACCCTGACACAGCTCAAACCGTTCTTTCAGGTAATTTTCCAAAATATTTGTCAGTTTTGGCAAATCCAAAGATAAGTAGATCCAGGAATTTTCATTTTTCCAGGAATGGGAGAGCTTCACCTCGACATTATCCATGAACGACTAAAATCTGACTTCAAAGTTGACTGTGACCTTGGAAAACTAATGGTTGCGTACAAGGAAACCATCACAGAACCAATTTCTCATCGAATGAAATTTGAGAGGAGACTTGGAGATAGATCTCATAGTGTGGAAATAGATTTGGATGTCCTCTTAGATCCTAATGACCCTGAACCCTTCCTCAAGAAAGGAACATCCAAGGAAGCACAAGAGGTTCTTGCTCCAATGAATGAACGTACATTTCGTCTAATTCAAAATGGGATTGAGTCCTCACTTCGCTGTGGACCTAAATTGGGCTTTCCAGTAAGATCCTATCTGATTTAGCTCAAAATTAAGCATTTAATTAAATTCAATAATAACCAATTTGATTTGGCTCTACAGGTGATCCACGTGAGGTTCGTGCTGAATTACTTTTCTGCAGGGAAAGGGACCTCTGATACAATTATTGAGGCAGCCGCTGCAGCCTGTGTTCGACAATGTCTTCAAGACTCAACTGTGATCCTCCTTGAACCCATCGTGAGGCTACAAATCACAGTGGATGAAAAGTATCAACATAATGTAACAGACGACTTGAATCGTCGACGATTTTGTCTCCAGGAAATTGATACGAGGCATGGGAATAAGGTAAGATTCTCCCTCATTGACATGATCCCTTTTAATTGACCTGTGTTTGACTTGGCAGATAATCAATGGAACTGTACCCCTTGGTGAACTCATGGGTTACTCAACCACTCTGAGGACAATCTCCTCTGGGCTTGGGACCTATTCAATGCATTTTAGTCATTATGAAAAAATTGATAGTTTTGCTGAAGACAAAATTGTTCAGGAAATCCGTGGATTCTAGTTAATACAACTCATAGACATAGAATTTATTTAATAGATCAATTTAAATGATACAAATAAATACATTTTTTAATATAACTAAAATTCAACAATTACAAAAACTGCACTCCATACTCCAAACACAATATTGTTCTCTGTTGAGGGATTTCGATTTGTACAAGTCAAAGATTATTACTGTTATTGAGTTGTTGGAGGTTGTTGCTGCTGTAGTGGTGGTGGTTGGGAGAGCATGGGCCTTTGCATTAGCCCAGCCATTAATGGAGGTGGTAAACCCATTCCTAAATGTGGAGGTCTCATCCCTACAAGTCACACAATACAAAGTCGATTACTTTAAGGGCCTTTGATCCAAATACATAAACTTATGAAATGAAGGACAATTATAAAATGTTCAAATCAAACCTGGAGGTAACATTCCTGGTGGAAGTCCAGGATGTTGACCACCTGGTGGCATCATCATTGGTGGCATTCCTGGTGGAGGCATCATTGGGGGTCGACCTGGAGGTCCAAGGAGAGGTGGAGGTGGACCTCCTGGTGGAGGCATAGTCATCCCACCAGGACGAGCTGTATCGATTTATAATATTATAAATATTCAATAACTTTAACTAATTAAATGAATTTCACAAAATGTACAGTTATTTAGACACTGAAAGAGAACATACGTGGCATTCCAGGATGGAGCATGGATGGTGGAGGGATGGAGACTCCTTTTCCTGCCCCAAATGGATTCGCTGGGATTTTACCAGCTTTGTAAGCAGCAGCTAGAACAATTCACAAATTTGTGGTTAGACATTGATTGTTGTAGACAGTTTATTGTTAGTAACTTACTTGTAGCATCAATTAGACTCTGAGCTTGATCCTCCATCCATTTTTGATAGTAGAACTTGACATTATCCTTATGCTTCCTCCCAGCACAATGAGTCTTCCTTACGGATGGCTACAATCAACAATTAAACACAAAGAGCCTCAATTAACACATTTATTAATTACAATTAACAGTTTAATTTTCAATGCACCACAAATACAAATGGGTCAAGAGGTCAAATCCTTGTACTTACAGAATCATGGGTCAAGTAGGTGTCACAGTAATCACAGTAGTATTTAGGCATTTTCCAGTGATCCCTCCTTCCCTCAGTCCTCTGTGAGCTCCTTATCAGTTGACCTCAACGGTTCCCAGCGCTTGACCTTTGACCTCCTTCCCTTACTTGTCAATGCTAATAAAAATTTTCGCTCTCCTCGCTCTTATTTTTGCTCGCGTTTAATTATTGCTCCAGCTCAACACCGAGCTTTAAATTTTCCGGGGAGGAGGAATATTTTTGGAACGGAGCGGGAACTTATGAATCCTTAAGCCTCCACGTGAGAGATTGCAGGATTCGTATGTGTTTCAAAGTGGAAATTCTGAAAAAATTTGCATTTTTCGAAAATTTTGAAGCAAAGT
>JAQIYE010000152.1:0-16347 GCA_034699765.1 Xenyllodes armatus
CTCCAACTCCATCACTTGATGGTGGTGGTCCCTCACACCCTGGTGGATTTGGGGGTTCAGGGATAACTCGAACGCGTACTGTAACCAAAACAATTCAAAGGGGTCATCCAGCTCAAGGTCAAGATCAGGTGATTGAGCCCACAAGAGTCTCAAACGACCCCAATCATCATCCACCACAACAAGTTAGACCCACAAAATTGACCCCATCTCCTTCAATAACAAGGAGACCCTTATCAAGGGTTCCACCTGGTGGACAGGTCAAGGTCACGGAGGAAGAGGTCAGCATCAGTAGCTCAACTCCTGCAACTCCACCAGGGAGGACAAGAGGAACATTTACCCCATCAAAGGGCTCAGGGTCAGGAAATCCTTGGACAGGTCTTGTGAGGAGGACAACAACCACAACCACCACCAAGGGTCCAAATGACCTTGACCCTGACCTCCCATCAACGACCCCAAGGTCTCGGCCAACATTTTCACCTCGAACTCGTGGAACAACAACCAAAGTCCCTTCAACCACAACGAGTTCGACCCCAGGCTCAAGTCCTTCACGACCCACTACCAATTTTGGAAGGGAAAGACCAAAATTTCGACCAACAACAACCACAACGGTGACCCCTAAAGTCACAGAGGCGTCAACCACAAAATCCTTCCTCGAATCTCTCCTCCTTGATTTTATAAATCCAACAACATTTCGTCCTCCTGGACGACCCCATGTCCCAAATCTCATATTTGCGAATCCAGGTGGGGCTGGAGATAGGGATAAATTAGGTCAAGGGTCATCACTGACCCCAGTGACCCCACCACCCCCACAAATTGTAAGTTCATCACATGAGACAGAGCTGACTTCTGATGGAGTCCCAGAGACCAAGGTCAAGGGTCAAGCCATCAATAATCATAATTCAACCGGGTTGACCTTGACCTCCAATAATAAGGATCACCCTACAACCCTCTTTACAAAAAATGGAACCATTTCAGTTGTACAAAAATTTAGTCCAAGTCGAACATCATCTGGATTTAGTCCAAGTCGTGGACGACGTCCACCTCAAGGTCAAGGCCAAGGTCACTCATCATCATCCTCAACAACGGTCACAACAGTCTCAAGTGTGGGTGGACCAATACGATTTTCCAGTGTCTCAACTTCATCCAGCGTTTCAGAGTCTACAAGGATCCACCATAACCATGACCTTTCTCCATCACCAGAAATTACAAGATTTGTCACACATTCAGAGACCTTGACCCAAGTCCTTACAGAGACTCAAACAACGGTGGTCCTGAGTCCTTCAGCCGTCGGAGGAGAGGTACCACCATCCATGATGACCATGACCCAGACGATCATGATCACAAAGACGATTCCACCACAAACTCTTATTTCAACAATTGTTGGGACCGTGACCCTTGTGAATACGGTGGAGGTGAAGCCCACGACCGTGAGGAGTACGATCGTTCCTGAAGCTACAAAAGGTAAGATTTTGCATACACATGTTATGTTCTAAGACGAATATGACCTTTGACCTTTGAAATTCAATTCTCCAGTTCATATGGGAAGTGTGGAGCCTTATGACCTCAACCAGGATCGAGACCCTCAAGGGTCACGACCAAGTCCAAGTTCAACTGAGAGGGTTCAACTTGGTGGTGGTCCAGGGATCCTCCAGTCCGAAGGCTCCAATTCTGGAACCTTGACCTCAACAACAACAACCTCAACGACAGGAAGACCAGGATCCAGGGTCACATCTACCTCTACCCCTCCACCTTTAACCCCAAATCATAACAGTAAAACTAGACTCCCATTTCCCCCAGTCCCACGGCCCTCAATTTCCTCCTCCTCAGGTGCATCCCCTGAGGTCAATAATTTCAATAATAATTGTCGAGCTAATTGTAGTATTCAAGGGAATCAAGTTTGTCGACCCGTTATTGGGATTGGGAATAATAATGGGACGACCGTTGGGAAATGTGTTTGTAAACCAGGATATGCTCGTATGACCTCAAATGCTCCCTGTCGACGTAAGTGAAGAGGTTTGACTACTTGACCTTTGACCTCTAATGAACTCTTTTCTAATAAAAATATTTGACCTCTTGGTTTATTCTAGCAACTTTTACATATGAGATGAACCTAGCAGTGAATCATATGGAGGGGATGTCATTTGACCTCAAGGACCTTCGGAATGAGGGTTCAAGTGACTACGTCAATTTCCTCAGGGTTACCCAGGAGGCTCTGGACAAAGCATTTTTGTCGACTGACCTCAAGAGACAATTTCAAGGGTCAGAGGTCATGAGGATTGACCCATCGATTACTTTTGATGAGAGACTTAACCTAACGAGTCCAAAAGTTAATGTTGAGTTCCTTGTGCAGGTATATAACAAGCAAATTTGACCTCAAAAGTCAAGTGACCCCAGAAGGAATTTGACCTCATACATTTTTTTTCAGTTGACCGTGAATATGACAGAGGAAAGGATAAAAAATCATTTAATTCGTACACTCAAGGCATCAAATTTTAGTATTGGACGAACTGGGATTTCATCAACAAGGAATATGAGTGATTTTGGGGCTAGAGGTAAAGAATGACCACTAAAACAACCCTAAGGGGTCAAAAGGTCAAAGGTCAAAATTTTCATCATTTCCTTGAACAATTTTCAGATTTTGATGAATGTTCACACCTAAACTTCCATGATTGTTCACAAAATGCTCAATGTATCAATGTGAAGGGCACATTCCTTTGTTCATGCTTGGCTGGGTATCGGGATCGGTCCAAGAGACATAAACCTGGTCGTGAATGTTTTGGTAAGGGAAAAAAAGGTCAAAGGTCAAATTTTATCAAAATATTGTCAAAATTCTCTTATTTTTTCTCCTCATCAAAAATAAAGAAATGGCTGGGTGTCCAGAATGTAATTATCGAGGAAATTGTTACACGGATCAATATGAGAATCCTGCATGTGACTGTTTCCGATGGTATGGTGGAGCTGAGTGCCAAATTAACCTTAAAGGTGAGTTGCTCAAATTCCTGACCTTTGACCCAATAACTAATATCGACTTTTTTTTTACTCTAGTCCTCCTAATGACCATCATTGGGGTTGGGACCATCCTATTCATTCTTGTCCTCTTATGTGGAATCCTCATTTGTCGTCGGAAGCCTCGGAGGAGGGAATCTGAACGACATGGAAGTAAGTTCTCTAAATCTTGACCCTTTATCCATTGACCTTTGACCTTTATTTTTTTTAAAAGGTGGACGATTTATGAGGTATCGGAGCCCAACGTCCCAAGCAACCCTGGAACGTACAGCCATTATGCATGAGTCTGGTTCTGGGACCTCGTCCTCAGATGGGAGTGTAACTCCACCAGGAGCAAGGGTCAACAACCTTCATTCCTTTACTCCTGATTCACTTCTGGTAAGGTCAAAGGTCAAGGTCACAGGTCAGTTGAGAAAAACAAAAAACAAATTCTAACTTATTCCCTCAACACAGATTGATCATGGGGATGGGAAAGGGGCACATCGACCCTCAAGGTCAAGTGGTGGTGGTGGTGACAATTCAAATCTAATAAACTTTTCATTAAGGAATGTTATTTTAGATCCAGTAAGTTCTTTGTAATTTAACTGCTCGACAAATGTTCGACAAAATAAAAATTTGACATGTCCATGCGTTTTTTTCCAGAAACAAATTGATAGATCCCTACCAGTCCTCATCCCTCGTGCAAAAATTAAACCAGGAGGAGGACCAGGGTCAAGGCCATCCTCAAGACCAGCCACAACTGAAGGTGGTGTTGGAGGTCATCTTCCAGAGACCTCAAGTGAAAATAAGCTTATTAATTATTTGGATCAGGGGTCATATCCCGTCCCAGTAAGAGACTTAATTTACAAAAACGTACAAAAAATATGTACAAAATCTCAAAAATTTTCTAAAACATTTAATTTTTTTTCAAGATTCGCCAGAAATCTAGTGTTCCTATTCCTCCAAGTCTACCAATCCCTGGGTCAAGTCGACAACAACACCACCAACAACAATCTGCAGCTCAAAGAAGTATTGAAGCTAAAGCATTTAGGAAACTCTCACTTCAAGAGAGACGGATTTCGTCTGGTAAAGAATACTCAAAAAGTTACAGTTCTAAAGGTCAATTATTTGACCTTTGACCTTAACAAAATACAATCTTTAAATCCAACAATAGGAGCTCTAGTCTCTTCTGGAACAGAGGTCTCTGCCAGGGGTGGAATGAGACGACGCTCAACCACAGGGCTAGTAGAACCCGAACTACCATTTCGTGGCTATGAAAAGTAGGTTATCTATAAATAAATAATTAAATCAAAAATTAACAATTAACTTGTCCTTGACCTCATGACCTCTTGTCTTTCTACTAGAACTGTGTCATCTGATGTAAGGTCATATGATGAGACGACGGTGAGGTCACATGCCAAACCCCTTCTCTTTGCCTCTGAGACCTCACGCTCAAGGACAAGTTTTTATAGTTGTAAACCTCCGTCATATTGTGCTTATAGTGAAGTAAGACTTAAAATCAACATTCAACTCGATTAATTTTGACCTTTTGACCTTGGGATACATTATTTTGACCTTTAATGATTTGATTTATAATTTATAGTCGGCTGGACATACAATGGCAGAGAAGGATGGAGCCTCAACTGTGTACACGATGCAAGGGAAATTATTTAGATTACCTAATGTGAGTTCAACAAATAAGATTTTCTAGAGAGTCAGTCAAATTTTTTGTTTTCTAACGATTTTCTAAAAAAATCGTTTCAATTTCAGGATACGGACAGTAATTTATCAAGTGACTAAAATCTCATCACGCAGATCAAGGTCCAACTTTTCCAAATAATTTTATATTTACAAGGGTCACCTAGCTTCTGAAAATTTGACCATGACCTTAGGACGTCTCCAAGTCCAAGTATATGTAGTACCTGACTAATGTAGCTGACTAGTGCAATTATTAACGTTCTCCATTTTCCCTGCTAAAAACAAAGGCTGATTGTTATTATAACTTTCTTCAGAAAACTAATTTTTTAATGGTTCAACTAACTTAATTAACTAATCCAATCCAATCTTAAATATCTAAATCCTATCTACATGCAGTAGCTCCATACAGTGACCCAGTCAGAGCAAATCACCGGTTCCATTAACATTTTCCAAGACAAAACGAGCTTCCAACCTAGTTTTATACAAAATGCTATATTTTAGAAACTATAGATCGTCGTAATTATTTCATGGTAAAGGTCAAAGGTCAAGGAACTTTCTCCAATAACCTTCAAATATCTCCAGAAACCTTCTTTCAGTATGGATCAAAAAATCTGAGGGGTTATATTTTATAATTATATTAAAATGTTCATTTTTTTCCATTTTAGAATTGTTAGTTGTTAGGATTTTTGGTTTTTTAGCAATTGTGCCATATTGGCACGACTTAACTTATTTATCCAAAAAAGAATGTGTTAGGGATAATAAGTTAAACTGTAAAATGACCTTTTTTGCAAAAAAAAAAACTTTGCAAAACAAGTATGTATTCATCACTCCACGAAAAAATGGATGTTTTAACGAAGAGGGGTATTCTTCTAATCCAAACAATTAAATTGATTACCAAAGTTAATATAGTTAATTATGTTTAAATTTAAGGTTTTAAAAGTTTAAATGAGTACACTATGTAAGTATATAAAATCTCTCTCTCTCTCTCTCTCTCTCTCTGAAAAAATTGTATTGCAAATTATTTGCAAATCACTGACAAAAAGATTTTTAGTAGTAATTTTAGTTAAGTAAGCGATGATTGCTGATTATTAAGATTATAGTGTTCTAAGAAATTTATTTATTTATTTATTTAACTAAATTATCCTATATTTTTGTGTAAATGGATCAACCAAAGAATGATTAATTTACAAAAAAATGTTTAATCTTTACTCAAAAGCTCAAAGTATTAAATATTATATTTTACAAGGAATATGATCGCGGTCCTATTTTCCAATTTTGAGACTTTAAATAAATTATTATGGATTTTAGTCTATTAACTCTTTAAGGTCAAGGCCAAATTAATCTATCAAAGGCCCTAAGTTTTCCAAACAACTCGACATTAAAAAAATGGCTCCACACAACGTATCAATCATCATCATGAAATTTTACGACAAATTTATACTATACATAAGATGAACTGAAACTGAAGGTCATTTTAATTACAGTTCGCAGAAAGAATCAAATCAGGATGAATGATGATGCAACGATTTTAAGCAGTGTATTACACTATTTTGATTGTAGCAAGTAGTGGAATTTTTCTTACTTTCAATTTCTGGATGTTGTGGTTTTTCATTAACCTCAAAAACCACATATATCCGTCCTTGTCTTTAATCCTAAACAATTATCTTTAACCTAATCTTTTGGTTCACAAGTCTCCAGAGGCTTCCTTCTGAGGACCCGTGAAACCGCTCCAGAACCAAAGACCAAACTAAAGCTAACTAAGAACAAGCAGGTAATCAAAATAGATTAAGGTCAGATCTCTGACAGTTTGGGATACATAAAAAATGTGATTAGTAAAACAATCCGACAAATATTTACTCTCTAGTTCAACCATCATCATGGATTAATTAGGATAGGAACATTTTAAGAATTTAAAACTTGATTATGGCTTGGAAAAGTTCCTTTGAGTTAAAATAGCTCTTAGGATACAGACAATCAAATCAAGACCACCGACCTTTGTCATTTGGAACCTTTCATCGTCAATTATTAGTGAGTATTAATTATTAGTCAACTTTGAAATCTACTTAAAAATTGAGCAGTTAACTTAACTTTACATATTTTCAAAGGTTCAAAATGGAATTTGGAACAGGGATTCTCCTCCTTGCCCTTGGGGTCATTGTGATTCTAAGTTGTATTTTTTGTATGTATTGCGGAGGGGGTTGGTATCCCAGTTTCCCATGTGTTGAACTTTGTAAAAAATTTTGTCCGGGTCAACTTGGGTCATCATCGTCTGAGAAAGATTATAAATCAATCCCATCACTCGCATCAGAAAATATGGCTCTTGTGTCTGATGGTCCCTCTGGCCTCAAAGATGTTACAAGTGATGCTGTGTCAGGGGGAAAGGAATTTGATGGTGAAAAAGTTGGGTTGATTAGTGGGGCCCTTCCTACTTTTACAAGTCATTTTAATGGGGATGAGAAAGATCATGGGTCAGAAGCCACTGGGCCAACGACTGACACGGGAGAGGGGAACCAGTAATAAATCTTATGTCATTCTCATGTTCAGTTTACTTTTTTTTTAAATTGACACAAATTAAAGATGCTCGAAATTTTTTGCTCAAGAAGGGATCCTTCATCCTCGTACAAAATTGTAATTTTTAATTCTAATAATAATCATTCTCGTCCATAAAAATGGAACGTAATGGCAGTTTAGTACAAAATATGAAAATGAACACACTCTAACTTTACTTTACTTTCTACAGAAGAAAAAAAATCTTACAAATTCTAATAGATGAACCTCAAACTTTGAAAAGATGAAAATGGTTTAGACTTAACTTCTTAGTACTAGATCACTGGAGAAAAGTCTCGCTTCGCTTTCTCAATCCCTCCGTTTTACATGAAATCCGGTATGTCTCTAAAGAATCCATTGAAATTGTACAAGTCCAAGAAATCACCAACCTTTGGATAAATCCCTTTTCGAGCCAGTTTGAATGCAACTGCAAATACAAAAAAAAGTACAAAAAACTCCATTAATCATCAACACATTTCATTACATCATCATTTGACTCCTGCTGACCCAAATTACCACAATGTCCACAAAATACCAACTATAATAATTCTAAACAGTCAAAAATCTCAATTACATGTGTTTTTCCCTCAAGTCTCTACAAGTTGATGGATAATTTCTTGGTGATCGGGTCGATGACCACAAGTCGAGTCTTATTGACGAGGAGGTCATATGAACCAGGATCCAATCTCTCAAAATATTTTTGTTCCACCCTTCCAGTTTTAATGGCTTTTTGTAAGAGTTTCCTCCCATGTCTCCCAAGTCCAACCCCATTCTCATCCAAGTGTCGGAGCATTTGATCCAGATGTTGGGTCAGGGTTTCGTGATCCTTATGAACTTGTTCAGAAATGGTCATGAATGGATTTGAGGCAGTGGGAGGAGGTTCGAAACCAGCAGCTGCTGCAGGAGCAACGGAACTTGGTCCTTGACCCTGATCAGTGGTGGTGGAGGAAGTTCTGCTGCTGGATCGTGTGATTGGGACTCGTGGGACTTTAGTTGGACTTGATTCAAGGACAGCTGTGGCTCCAGCAAGTAATTTCTTTAAGGTCTCAGCCTTGACCTCCTCCTCAGCCTCTTTGGCAGCAAGGTAGAGGCCCAGTTCCTGAAGGTCATTTTGGATTCTTTGACGAAGGGCCGATGATGGTCCTTGTTGACCTTGACCTCCTGCAGACCCTTGAGTGGAGGGTGGAGCCTTAATTCCTTTAATAAGGTCAAGGACAGGTGGATATGGAGCAGTAGCAACCTGGACTTTAGCTAGATTGACTTCTTTCTCTAATCCGGCCACGACTGGGTCAATCTCAATTTTCTCTACTTCTAATCCAGAGTCTTCAGTTTGTTGAAGGGCTGAGCCTAGGGCTCTGAAATCCCATGAGAGTCCACCGGGCTGGGTCCCCTTGATTTCAAGGTCTGGTCCTCCAGAGGTGGCTTCCTTGGCCCAAGACTCCTTCAAGTGGGAGTTGACCCTTTGAAGTTTTTCTTCATCTGATGTTGATTCACCTCCTCCTCCTCGAGAACTTGAACCCTTTGACTTTGATAAATCCCAAAATGGATGTCGTCCAGTAGCTAGAGCCTTCTTCTCTTCGGAGGTCAGGTAACCACCACCACCACCACGGCTAGTACTAGGGCCGGGATTGTTCATATTCCTTGATCTTCTCCAGTAGTTGTCGTTCAATCAATCAGGGGTCAACTTAGTTAATGACTGTTAGCCTGTTAGTTGAGTTAATTATCTAACTTTAACCTTAATTAAAATTAAAATTGGACTAATTAAGTTTTCCAATTCTTTCCTAAGACTTTTCTTATTCCAAACCATGTAACATGCCGCTTGCATGAAAAGACTCAGTTTCCCTCCATTCAATTCTTTAACAACAAAAAATCCTCACAAATCCTCCACAGTCACATCATGATGGGGGTAAAGTGAGATTTTTCTCTTTTGAGGTGTTTCACTTTTAGTAGTGACCTGACCTGACCTGACCTTTGACCTAAATTAATTAATGATTTGACCTAAATGGACCTACAAGAGATAAGATGCTAAAATTGAATCCCTAAAATCTTAATCATAACATAACTCAAGGGTAAATCCAGGTCACATATGGATGGTACCTTGAACTTAGAAAATCCAATCTGTTTAACACTATACTAACAATAAGACTGAGGTCGTGGGGTCAGAGGTCAAACAAATTGAGGGAGGAAATAACTTAAAAGTTTCTTACCGTCTAAAAACACGACTCCAATCTTTTCACTTGCTTTAAAAAAATTTGTAAGGGACCGAAACTGGGCTAGGCTCAACTCTTCTCCTTTATCCCAATTAACTCCAGATTCACGGAGGACATTTTGAAGTTGACAACAAAATGTTTCAACTAATTGAAGTTGACTAATTAGGAGTTTTAGGACAGGGATTGCTTTCGGGCCAAGGAGACAACTGGAAATTAGAGAAGAAACCATTTTCCCGTAAACTCAATCTTCAAATCGCAGGCAAACCAACATTAAAATCAAAACTTAACTTTTTAAGGACTTACTTTGTTGTAATACTTTTGATATGATGAACAAACTCCTCATACAATCGATCAATACTGTCGACTTTATACAATTTTGAACATAGTTCCGCCCATGCAGAATCAATCACTGTTACATTTACATAATTTCGTACAGTTCGAACAAAATGATGAAGACGGTACCGGTAGTAATTTAGGTAGGTTAGCTGAGGAGACTTTGAACCTAGGAAGAAAAGTAAAAAAAAATCCGTAAAATTAATAGCTTCAAGCACAAAACGTTTAGACCAGAAATCTTATCTAATCGTAAACTTACGTTTGCTTTTCAAAGTGTAAAAGACTTGATTGAGTAAAAGCTCGGACCGGAGGAGCTGAAGGAGAAATATTGAAACTCTTTCGTAATGATGAATTGTCTCATCTGTTAAAATTGTGTTCAAGGGCCAGTCCACCCGGTAGTGGAGTCTTATGAAATTGAGTACATTAAAATCTGAAAACATTAACACAAAGTGATTAAACCTCATCAATGCACTGAAAACTATTAGTCAAAGAAAACCTTGAAAAAATGTTTAGTGTTTAGTACCTGTCTGTGCCCTTGATGAAGTAGCCGTTTGCAGGATATCATCTCCCCTTTCAATCACTGGAGCAAATGCTAAATTACTAAATGGAATCGAAGAGGACTCTTGATCATCGGTCCCGCAACCCAGAGACAAAGCATCAACTAAAATCATGTTCAGTTTCCCAATATGGAGACAGACATCATTTTGGGATCTGAGCCCTTGTCTTCTAACCTGTTTTGAGTTAAAACGATATTGCATCATATTTACATTTACACATTCAATTAGACCAGTAGTATTTTTAATGAAAATGAGACAAACCTCAGTGATTAAGGCTTCACAGAGTGAATGACCAAATAGTCCATTTCTCAAACAAAGGAAATCATTTAGGGCTGAGGCGTGTTGGACTATACGATGTTCAACAATAAAAACATGGACAAGCTCTAAGTTCATCATAGTTGATCTGGAAAACACAAAATCAAAAACAATTAAATTATGTAAGAATGACTCAGCCTCAGCCCACGTAAAAATTTTGGAAATGATAGAAACACTCACAAGGCTGTAACAGGAATTGAAATTGAACGTGATAAAAAGTGATTCAAGCAAAATGAATCAGATGTCCTGGTTCCCTCAAGGTCCTTTGTAAATTTTTCTGAGTTTTCAAATGCTTTTGTCCAGACTGCAGACGCATCTCCTGGTTTAGATAAGATTAAATTGAAATGGATACATTTTTTTTCTGGTTAAAGTTGAGCTACTTTTTTCAAAAATATTAAAATCTTACTTTTTTCTAAAAAATCTCTGTTGTACGGAGGTGGTTGTGTGACAATGACGTTGTCCGGGTTAAACTTTCTTTCAGGAATTTCTTCCTCTTGAAAAGTGGGCAAAGATTCATGTTCTTTGACCTCTTCATTTTGATTTAGATCCGGCTCATCAAAATTTCTCATTGTTGACCTCATTAAAGTGGACTGGTCCAACTCAGAGCCAACTTCTTGTATTTGCTGTAAGTTCCCACTTCTTCCTGTGCTTGCACCTTCAGTTTGGACTGAAGATGTTTCATGAAGCAAACGAGTCTCCTCCTTCATAGGGTCAATGACCTTAGTAGAAAAATTATTTCCTGGGGTTGCTGGGGTTGGGACATGGATTTTAGATTCCGATTCCATGCTTGGGTCCAGGAATGACATTCGATACCCGTGATCACCTGTGGCAGTCTTTTGAGCATGTTTTCTGTCTGCTTCTGCACGTTCTTCATCCTTTCTATCATTATACGCTGATCTTTCTCTTGCTTCTTCCTTTTCCAGTAATAATTGTTGTTTCTTCCTTTGTTTAGAGTCTTGGATTTGAAGGGATAAGTCATGGAACATTTTCTTCTTTGATTCTATTTTCTTGGCATTTGCTTCATCTTTGAGACGTTTGAATTTGAGTTCACGTTCTTCTCTGACTTTGAGTTGAAGTTCAAGATCAAGGACAAGTTGAGCTCCACGTTTGGATGCCATTCCAGTTACTTCATCCAAGCAAACTTGGATCCCAGAGGAGAAACTTGAATTTTCATCGAGGAAAGAGGATAGTTTGGAGATCCAGAATTGATTGAGATTTATAAGTTTTTCAAATGATAGTTCTGGTTTGATTGTATAACCAGAATCCTCAAGGTGAAGGGATGTACAAGTGTCACTCGTGGTTCCTTTAATATTCCCAATTAGATTGATTGCCTTTCCAGTATCAAAGATGTTATTTCCAGACTCTTTGAGAAAAAGTGGAAGTTCATTGGTTTGAGTAAATTGATGAGTCCAGAGATGTCGAACACTTTGGAATGTTGTCATTGTAGTCTTTTCAATGTGAAATTCTGATGTCGAGCTCAAGACTCCATGAAAGACCCAATCGGAAATTGACCTAATTATTGAGAAAAAACAAACGGGTTAATACTGCTATAATAGTAATCAATAAAAAGAATACAAAGTGAGCAAATCCAATGAATAAATCACCTGAAGTAAGCTGTGGCACAACTAATAAACAAACTCTGTAGTAAATCCACCAAAAATGGGACCCTTGTTGAGAAGACCAATTGATTAATGCTGGCTAGAAGTTGTACGATACTTTCATTTAGTTGTTTGTCCAATAAAGTATTCAAGACCACAAGTTGACTCTCGAGAGGCTGTAAAAGAAAAAACCAAACGAATTACTTTACAATTCTTGGGAATAAAAAACAATTCTTCCACTTGCGACTCTTTGGCATTGGCTAACCTTCATAAATTGAGTCAACTTTGTAAGAGTTGTGAGTTGAGGTCCTTTGAGGATAACAATCGTTTGATAAACTTTCAAGTACTCTGCAATAAAACGTAGGAAAACTGCAAAGACTGGATTATCCGCCAGTCTTTGTTTAATTTTCTTATTCATCGACACTTGAGGGATACTCAGGGGCAAGGATCCTTCGGAATGAACAGAGTTCTTGATAACATCAACTTCCAAATTTGCATAGTATGAAAGTTTCCTGAATAGGTTCCCACAGTTCAGAAACGGTCCTGATAAGTTGGCCAGAGCAGTTGGGGTCAGTCCATTCACCAAAACATTTGGATTTACAAAAAAGGTCTCAGTAACTGGAACGGATTGAGCTTCTTGAGGATTATTAGTAGCATTGTTTCCACAACTGAACGTGATCGACTCTCTTCCAGCCACAAGATGTAGAGCATGATGAATGTATTCATTAAATGAGATCCGAGTTGTACGAGAGAATGGTAAAATTTGCACTGCTGCTGCTGACCTCAGAGTTGACCTGGTGGTGGTGGTACTAACATGATCACCTTCTCCTCCAAGTATTCTACCCGTGACCGTGACCGCCGCCGTGGGATTTCTACATCGTTCAAGAGCATCCCTTGCTCTCAGGAGTTTTGAAATATTATTGATAACCTCTGCAGCGTAGGTGGCAGAGTCAGTGACAAAGGATTTGGCTAAATTCGACTTATTTCTCTCATTTCTCTGGAGGAGGTCACGGGGGTGGTAAGGGTAGGGTGGTGGGATGTCATCCCATCCCAAGTGATGAGGTTCTTCTCGAGGTGTAATTATGACCTTGTCCCATTCTATGTCTGGAAGGATAGTTTGAGTTCCTCTTCTGTTGGTAGTTGACCTTGACCTCTGAGCATGAGCCAGTGGATTTCTGGAGGTGCTTGAGTCAAGGAAGCGGAGGTCATTATGCTCATCATGAGGTGATGTGTATCCTTCGTCCTCCATCATCCTTTTCCTCCTCTGGCTATAAAAATGAGTGCAGAACATAGCAAGGTCAGGTCAAAAGTACAAAGGTCTTAGGTCAAGATGGACAAGTGAAAATACATCAACTCACGAACTTGAATTTTATCTACAATTACCACACCTTTTATCCAGACTTCAGGCAAGACCTCCTTAAAGGATGAGGATGCAGGGAGCTTAAGTTCGTGACCTCAGGTCATGACCTGACTTGACCTTTGACCCTTTGTATTAATTTCCAAAATCACTGAAAATGAAAATAATTTTTTAACCTTTCGGGCGAAATACAAAATTCGCGGGGAATCCTTGGATTAGTCCTTTAGGTTTTGCTAGGAGCGCCGAAATTGAAAATTACTCAGGATACCATGCCTTGTGAAAAGCGTGCGGAGCTGCTTGGGCTACTCTTCAATATTTTTGAGGTCAAAGGTCACTGGAGGTCACGGGAGTTCACGGGAGGTCATTCATTAGGAGTACCTGGATGATATTGAGGATGGACAAGGTCAACCGACCGACGGAACATTCAGTGTACTACACTCTACTCTACCTCTATTTTGAGGAATGATGATGGTGAGAGGTCACAGGTCACACGGAACCCGACTGAGGTCACGGATGGATGTTAGCTGAACATTGACCCAAACAGGTTCCTGTCTGCCGTCGGATCAGTCTTGGATGATGGCTGGGGTCAGATCAGGGTCATGGGTCATGGATGCTCATCGCTGGTGGAGGTTCCCGACCGAATGACGGGACGGGATGCAAAAGTTACAAAGGTCAAAAGGGTCAAGTTCACACCTTACCAAACAAAGGATTGGACACTATCAGATATAACATTGACATTTGGGTTGAATCTGAACATGGAAAGTGAAGGTAAGTCGACCATAAATATTGAATAAGTTATTTAGAGATAATATGATGAAGCAACATAGGACCCTGATGTTGGCTTTTGGGCTCGTAATTGAGCCCCCCTTCATTGGGGATATGAGACAATGTAATGTGACATAACGCCAGGTGCCAGGCCCTGATTAACTCTGATTTAATTTTAAGATTAAGATTGGACAAGTGACATTGGGGTTTGTAAATACAAGGCCATCGTCAATCGTCATCAGAGGATGGACTCGACCGCTGACAACTGATGAAGGATGTGGTCCTCGCCAAGCCACCAGGACTCAGGCGGACACACTCAGTCAGCTCAATGGGGGTGAGTTCCTCGTTTTTGTTTCAGTTACGATTTAGATACAAAGATTAAGAATCTTTGCATTCAATGATGTTCTAATAATTCTGACACCTCTAATGAAATCAGTATACATGATTCGAACTGCTTAGTAGCATTTGCTGAGACTGCAAAAATACACATAAAGTCGGACATTGTTTAGCTTGAAATCATAGTCGTATTAACTTTACTTTATATTTATTTTATTAGGGCCATTGGAAATCGGAACTGGAGAGAAGAAAGAAGATGGGAAGCTATGGTATGTATTTCTTTTGACTAATTTAGATAGTACACAAGAAGTTAAAGACTGGCATTTTTCTAGAATAATTTTTGTTTTTGGCTATCAAATCGATCTATGATGTATTATAATTCTGACACCTCTAATGAGATCAGTCATGATTCAAAATTGCAAGATGCACTTTCTGAGATTGTAAAAATAAGACTAAACAAGAATTGTTTAAGGAATTAGGAAATATTTAGTTTTGTTCACGTGATTTCTTTAAAATGGGACGTTTAATTTCTTAATTTCAGATCAGAACTGGATGGATCCTGGACTGGCCCATATGGCGATGGCCCTTAAATTGATCGCTGTACCAGTGAAACCACTCATTCAATGCCCAGCACATCAGTTGTGTTTGTGTAGGTCTGTCTAGGTCAAATCCTTCTCGAATGCCCTGACTAAGAGTACTTTACTGGGATGATCCACAGGATAAATTGAATTTAAGGTTAGCATTAAGTTGGATCCGTATAATTAGTTAATTCACGTTTAGCTTTCGAATAAAATGGAGCATTTAAATGAAGCCATGAAAAATTGAAAAATTAGTATTAGTATTGGTTGGGTTGGTCTTCGGATGCAAACATTCATTACCCGAACTGTCAAAACTGTCTCTCGTATTTGTGATTTTGTTTGACAATGGCCCACTTGTTGAGTTTCCTAATCTTACACTTCAATATGATTTTGAGTTTACTTTATACTCGTAAAAAAGTAGTATGATTTTTCCATTAGGAAAGTTTCCAATCCGATCTATTCGATTACTTTCTTTCCTTTCCATGATCTGTTTTTGATAATAATAATGTAATTTATGATGCTCAGGTTCTCTTCTCGTACATCCCCAACTCCCATGAAATAACACTTATCGGTTCTAGTCCCAAGCCCCAACCCAAACCCCATTGGGATTTTGTGGTCAGTTTGTAGAGGAAAAGATTATTTGTATCAGTCAAGTCAGGATTATCCTTGGGCTATCGATTTGTCCTGTTTTTCATTTCCTTTCCCAAACTCCAGTTCCACCAGTCCCTCCCTGGAATTTCTGAGTGAGAAAGAATCGGGAAAGTGGCAGGCAGGCAGGCGGAGGCGTGTCCCCATTCCTTTCTCCAGATATTCCCATCCTCTTATTTTTTCTCAATTGAAAAAAGGGAAAATGGATCTTATCTTTCTTGGAAGGGATTCTCCAGCTCAGCTCCAGGAATTTATTTTAGTGTTTGAAGAAGGAGGCTACGGCTATGGCCTGAAGGAAAACTTTCACTTACCCTCCGCCTCCTAGCTGACCTACATCCTATATTTAATAGCTTCTGATCCTAATTCAATTACAATTACCAAAATTGAATCCCAGTTTTTGTTATTGTGCATTGATTTAAT
>JAQIYE010000153.1:0-16319 GCA_034699765.1 Xenyllodes armatus
ATAACAGTAATGTCCCAAGGAACTTTTCTCCATACCATCATAACTCTTAAGAAATTAACCAAAGCCCATTAAATCTTATTATAAATTTTGAGTAGTCTAACGATCATCTAAAAAATCAAGCACATTATAATTTTTCGTGTATTACATACAAACATGCACTAATTTCTTATGATAAATTTTCTGGTGTAGTAAAAAGCTTTTTGTTCCAATAGCAATAGCTATACAATTTGTTATTAATATTAAAAATGTTCTTGAGGAGATGCCCTTATTTTGATAGGATACAGCAGCTGTGAGAAGAGCCCTCATTTATAAAGCCACCTACAATTTAAAAAAACAAAGAAGATGCACCCTCGCTGCTCCAGGTGCTTGAGTCAGCCTCTTTTGTGTCAGTTTATCGAAGATTGTAAGAGAGTGTATATAATTTTTCTAAAATTTTAAACCCACCCCTTAATACTTCAGCAACTACACAATAATGTTTCCATGAAAAGAAACGGAAAATAAAATAAGCCACCAAAAACAACTAGACTGGAAAATTATTTTATTCAATTTAAGACTCTGGAGTCTTTTTCTTCTTCTCCTTCTTCTTGAGAAATGAAGGGGTTTTTAAACCTTTCTTCTTCTTTTTCTTCTCGGCCTTGGATGAAGAGTCTTCAGTTGAAATATCCTTGGTTGGAGATCCCTGGAAATGTTAATTTAAACAATAAAGTATTTAATAAGGACTTGATTTGATTTGATTTGATTTGATTTATTTATATAAACACAGTGGCAAGAATATCTTGTACAGTTAAGGACAATTGCATTTATCATGAGTATGTTCCACTTTTGTGAATAAACTAATAACTAACCTCCTTGCTGCTGTGAGAAAATGCTCCACGAGCCTCAGCCTCATTCCCATTAATTGCTGCATCACCTAAACATAACAACAATGAAATTCCATTAAAAGTCCGGATAAAAAGGCAGTGATTTCAACAAGGAATCACTCTGGACTGAAAACTGAAATAATCACGTCAATCACGTCAGAAAATTTTGCATAATAAATATTGTTCGTTTGATTCGTCAAATAAAAAGTAAAAGAAAACGGTACAATGAAAACACACAGATTAAAAGATCGAAGTCTACTGGATATAAAAAAGTGGCACATCAAAAACCAAAAAAGATGAAAACAAAGTGAAAGTTCCAAAATATTGCAACATAAAATCAAATGAAAATGTAGGCGTAATATTTAGAAATAAAAAACAGTTTGGCAATTTGCTACTCAAAGATTCCTACAAATCCTACTTAAGCTCCTGTTTACAAGTAACCCACACATTATGATAAATAGGTAATCTATAAATTAATCTACAATACAACATAAAAATACCAACAAAGGAACCCAATTTTTCAAAATGAATACTTCAGCATTTTCAGCTCCACCCAAATACCGTAAATCAAAATCAAAATTTAGATAAGATAAAAGTCTCCAATGTAAATTCCAAGCAATCCTCGGACATAACGAAAACGAAATAAGTTTGGAAGCCTGCCCAACCATCTATTTTGCAAATCAAGCACAAGAGCATCAAATCAATCAAAAAAATCACCCAACAACCCTGGAACAAAATCTCAACATCAACCCAGATTTCAAAACTAAAGTGTCATGTCATATTGTTAAAATTAAATCCCGGAAGCTCAGGGTTCAATCAGACACAAAAGTTATAGGATGTATAAATGACAGATAGACAAGTTGTATTAAGAAGAAAATATTTGTGGGAAAAAGTTGGGAAACAAAGAAGTTAGGGACTCCATAGCGAAAGTAAGGCAAAAAGTTGCCTTCAAGGCTCTCGTCCTTGAAACTTTCAAATTCCAAATCAAAACTTCAGTTTAGGTCAGCCTCCTTGTTGGTGACTTTGACTTTGGATAACAAATAGAAAAAAGCAACAAAGCAATATTTTCCAAATATCTCAAGGCATCTTTATACTCTCATCTGGAACTGACTTTAGAAAAAAAGAACTTAAGAAAATGAGTTTTACAGAACAAGAAAGGGATTTTGAAAAAAAGTTTTGAAAGTTTGACAGGGGATTTTTTTTTTGTAAAACCAACACGTCAAGGAAAAAAAAAAGAAATCAAGTGGAGCAACTTGTTTGCTTTGGTTCAGTGACTGTGTGATCCTTCTTGTTTCCTTGAATTTCTTGAAAACAACGGACAAAGTAGACTGAATCGAGAGGTGAAAGTAAAAGAGAAAGCAAGACCCTCTGATTTGAACTGACACATGGAATTGAATAGGGGACTCAGGCAGAAAATAATATCAAAACTTACTTTTACCACCGGGAACTTTCTCCGAGTCAGACCAACGTCGCTGTCGATTAAGTTTGGCTTCGACTATAAAATAAGTAGGTAGTACCCGAGGTATAAAAAGCAACAGAGCAATTTGGAGTCCATTTAAGCCATACAATTGGCATGAGTTGAGTGAGTAGGGGTAAGTGAACCAATGGAATGTACACAAAAAGAAAAAAAAGAAAAAACACAAATCATGCATTATATTAAACTGATGGATGAGGACACCGGAAGCCCAATGGAATGACCCTCATTCATCATCCATCCATGGTCTTCTCAGGGTCCTGTTCTGACTAACTGACTTTTAAGAGGCCTCCAAGGAGGTCAGTCAATCTGATTAATGGATTGGATGAGGAACTTACGCTCTCGAGGAAACCTGGCAGATTTTGATCGAGCTACATACGGTTCAGGCAAGTCATTCGCTGAAAAACAAATCCATTTGGTTGGAATCAAGACTATGTTAATTGCATCATGCGGTCCCAATGTCAATTGCGGGAGCAATAACGTCACAATAGAGTTAAACTATCTATATCTCTGTAAAAGTAAAATTAACCTTTTATATCAGCGGTGACATCAAAAAGCACAGGGACAGCCAGGCAGGACGTCCAAAACCAAGACAATGCAGATATAAGACCCCTTGGCAAGCAAAGTAATTTAAAAACAACTATGGCGGGATTGACATTATCCGGGGACGTGAAAATACTCAATTCAACGATTGTTGATGCCAGGGGTCAGATTGGGAGACTGATTTAAATCAATATAGCAAAACACCCACAGCAAGCCTTTAAATTTAGAAAAGCAAAATTTTGTAGAAGTCCGAATCCGTCGTCTGAGCGGGGTTAATTTTGTATAGATTAGAATGCTGCATTCATGACTAACCATCACTATGGACTACTTCAGGTTTGCTGGCTTTTGGAACTTGCTTAGTCTCGATCTGCAATACGTGCGGTCGCCCAGCTGTCAATGAGAAATTAGGAACCACACCAATTACGTATCCCTTCACCAGAAGAGAAATAAGTTAAATTGACAACCACCGTAGAAATTCATAAGAATGAGAAAAGTGAAAATGATCCTTAGGAGACTGCCATGCACAGCCTGTTCAGTGGCCTAAAATATTTTGTGGTTTATCCAGCTTCAAATTAGTGTAGCGAATTTTAAAACTTAAATATGATTTAAATCCTTTCCCAGATGCCACCACCTTAATCCTTCAGAAACTTAATGAAATAATTATAACGAGGTGCCAGCTCGATGCTATTCCTCAACCAAATTGAACTCAAACCACTTCTCATTTTTTGACCTAAAACAGTAGGCTCAAGCGATCCTTACCATCTCGGGAATCTTCATCAGAGCCAGGAGAGACTATAGGAGTTGAGTCATCAAATGAAACACCTCCTAAACCAAGGTTAAGTTAATATAACTTCCATGATTTCTAATTCCTCAAAAAGTTTTTTGACTTTGTATTGTAGTAATTATTGAGAATATGAAGACTCCCATAGTGTTCCCTCACCATGTTTTCTTTCGACACTTTGTTTGTACGCCTGTATTTCCTCATCGGTGACTGAATCAAATGGATTCTTGGCGTAAGGGGTCTTGAAGACCACCGCATGATGCTGGAAGTCTCGCTGAATGATTCCCTTTGAGGCTGCCCCAACCAAAATTACGTGATCACCAGTACCACTCATGTTTGCATCCTGGAAAATTGTTATATGAAACTTAACGTTTTGAACATAGCTGCCTCGACTTGGCTCAAGGTGACCTCACATGGCCGATCGATGGATAAGTCATAAGTGGGTGATAAAAAATTAACCTGAACTTGTCTCGCTTCATCCCAAGTGACCCCTTCCAAAATCTGAGACTGTGGTCCTGCTGAAACCCCACCAGCTCGCCTATTTTCTTTAATCTATTGTTTTTAAACATGCAAATTGATTTTCAAATTGCCAAAAAAGAAAATTTGCATTTTCAATTCAAAAGGGTCAAAAATCGTACTTGTTGCTGTAGTTTTTTAAACTCCTTGGGATCTGTATTTTTAGGCACGAACTGCAGAGTTCCATCAATTCTGACAGGTGTCCCATGTGCTGGGGATCCTTCCGCAACCCACTACAAGACAAAACCAAAGTACTTGTAATTAAAAACATAAAAAGATAAACGGATAGTTAATTTTAGTATCAAAGCAAAAGAAACCTTTTGAATGCTCGGTTGGGAACAATTTCTTTACAAGATAAAAACAAGCCTTGGTTTTGCCTTGCAAGTTACTACAGCGGTATAGTAATTTTACAAATAATAAAAAGTACGTACGTACGTGTAACCTCAAAGATTAGATTGCAAGACTCAAACCAAACTTTAATAAAATTTTATTCTCAAATCTTAACCACACTTATGGCTCACTTCAATTCGTCTACACAGTTGTAACATTGCTAATTTTTCCCACAACACAATAATGTCAACTCAATTCAACCGGTTATCACGAATTTGTTACCCAATAAATCCAATGAAGAGTCAATATTCAGTAAAACAAGCCATATCCTAATCAACTCCTCCATAACATAAAAATTGGAATGAATTAATAAAAGTCAAGGAAGTCAAATTTTTCTAAAACTGGGACTACATCTCACAATACTGCATTTCTAAACTTGTACACTAATAAATTATGAATGTAATTAGTGGAAAGTGTTAATCCATAATCCCAGATCATTGTTTTGAAGGGTGCAATTACTTATTTCTAATTCCTAACTTTTACCTACTTCTCAATTCAACACCAAAGCTCTTAACAGCATTAACTATGTCATGGCTATGTTGTCTTTGTTGGTTAATAATGGGCTAAAGCTTACTGCTGTTGTACCTTAGTTATCTTCTTGGGATCTTGGGTGCCGGTCTCCAGGACTTCAACTTTTTGGTAGACATTTGGAGAATTTAACCATCTTGTCTTGTCAATTCCTCGCCGTCCCTCCATGAACTTTTTCCAATTTGGACTATTACAATAAAATAACAGAATTATTTATAGAAGAATAAATATGAAAAATGTAAAACATGTCCGAGTGGAAGTTTTTTAATAAAGAAAATGGTCTGGTATAAAGTTGCTCTTACTTGTTTCGGTACATTTCCTCCTCTTCCAGAAGATATCCAAGGGATGAAACTGCAGGTGGAAGCTCCACGTCATACTTTGGTCTTGGAACGTCACTCTTAATGAGAGGTTGACGATACATGTAGCCAGTGCGATATCCCTGTATGCCAAAAAACATACATTCAGAATTTTTAGGGTCTAACTTCATTTTTATGGTTGATATTTGATTTAATATGACTATCACTCACGGCATTATCCAAACATCTCATCAGGGCTTCAAATTCTTGTTCGCCAAATCTCCACTTTCTCTCACGTCGTGGTTCAGCTGCCTTTCCTTCTTCTCCCGAAAGTGACCCCAACTCTTTGCTATTGGTACCACGACCACGAGCGGTCTCATATGCACTCTTCTTCCCCTCGTCCGACATGATTATCACATTGTCCAATCCCACCGGCATAAGTTTTAGCTATATACAAATAGCAATTCGTAATTACATCTCATTAAATTGAACTTTCTCTCTAGTTCTTAGAGTGTCGGGTAAGATCTTTGTACCTGAGTTTCGGAGGCGAGGATAGTAAGATAGGTGGTATAGAAGGCTTCCTCAATTGTCTCACCACAACAGACTACTCCATGGTTTCTCAAAAACATGACCTGCAATTTTTAAAAATACATTAATAACATGGAACAAAGCCGTTATTTACTTTGTTCCAGTGAGAAATAAAATACCTTATTTGAAGGTCCCATATTCCGGATGATTATATCCTTTTCGGCAGAGCTGACCAAAATCCCATTGTAATCGTGGTAACTAATATCACCAAGAATAGCTGCTTCTTGGCAAATTGGTAACAGACCACACTTTAAACTTGAGATCTGAAATTTAAAGATGGCCGAGACTTTACTCAACTCAGTTTACTTTACATCCAGCCATTGTCTTCATGAGTGAAAGGAGTTGAATAAACTTTCAAAAGTGAATGTTACTTACAGCCACCACTGGGGGCGTATGAATATGGACAATACATTTGATGTCCGGTCTGTGTGCATGTATAGCAGAATGTAGGGTGAAACCTGCAACGTTCACTCCGAGATTGGTTGTTCCGGGCTCGACGACATTTCCCTAAATGAACAACAAAACAAGATCAGAAAATTGGCACAACATATGGATCTAATTTTTAATACACAGCACAGCATATGGTTTACATTTAGTAATCATGCTGAAACGTACCTGCACGTCAACCTTGATGAGACAACTTGCAGTAATTTCATTATATAACATCCCAAAGGGATTGATTAAAAATTGATCTTGATCATGATTCACTCTCATGGTTATATGGTTGTAAATACTTTGAGACCATCCAAATAAGTCCACAATTCTATAAAGTGCAGCAAGCTTACACCTCATCATCTTCTCACCCTTGGCATAACCAATGTTGTCAACTCCTCGAATGTCATTAATCGGGATCATACAGGAACCTCCTTTGAAGAGCATGCTACCCCTCCAACTTGCGGATGCACCCATAATGTCCGAAATTTGTTGGAGAAGGGCTCCAGTTCCTGGTCCACCCTCACGCATCTGAGACTCAATAATTTTCTCCAATTCCTCACGAAAGATCTTACTGTTCATAATGTTGTCAACTCTCTTACGCCTCTCCATTTCCTTCACGTCCTGGAAAACCATTAAAAAGCCCAACTTTTGTAAAATACTTCATCCTGGAAAAATTCCTTCACTTTAAAGGAACCATGTGCCATGAAAAACTTCCCGTTTTCACATGAATCATAGGACTTCAAAAGTCATGGATTGTCAATTGGTCCTTGACCTGGCAATTGCTACTTGCTACTTTGTCACTTAACTCATGACTCATTCAGGGTCCACGTATGGTCAGGATCAACTTCGCCCTTTCCCAGACACCTTGCCCTATATTTTTACAGTGTAATAAGAAACCCTTGGTTCACTTACGGCCTCAATATCCACAGGACGATAGCTGACATTGGCCTCATCCTCCGTAGTCCCATTTGCAACCCCATTGTTGTGTTGTTCCGACATTTCTTAAAATTCTTGAAGACGTGTCAACTCAAGAAGTTCTAGCAGCCAGTGATGTCTGTCTGAATTCTGTTCTTGTTGTCTCTTTCTGGTTCAGAGGACCAACCCGTCCGTCAATCTACCTTCAATCCTCCTTAGCACTGCTAAAAAGTTCAAGTAAGGAAGCCGTGTCGTGTATCGTGGTTTAGCTTAACTTACGTTAGCTGTGGATTGGATTGGATTTAGTAAGTTAAATTGTGAGTTAGATTAAACAAACAATTAATTATCGCTCTACTTTTTTCTCTTCTTTTCTTATGAGAGACTAAACTCCAATTTTCCAATCCAAGCCCATTCGTTCCTCATCTCCTAAGTATTTTATTAAGGGGTGAAACCTCTTTATGGGAATCTGTTGTCTGTCTGTCTGTCCCCACGATAACTCAAAAACTATTTGAGCTAGCAACTTGCAATTTGCAGGCTAATTGTTTCAGGTCAATGGCTAGGCCAAGTTCGAAGATGGGCCTTCCAGGTGACCTTTGACCTGGTGCTGTAACGGCAACCTCTCGGGGTGTCCCCTTATGACCATATGCAAGTGGGGTATCGTTGGATTCGTATAGATGAGGGGATCATATTTTGGCATGGTGACCCTGGTCAAAGGTCAGCCGTTTGACCTCTAGAGGTCAAAAGGTCAAATTTTTAATTTTTCTTATTTTTGAATTTCTTGATGTTTTACGCCATTTAAACCATATTCCGACCCATTCAAACCCCCTTTCTACTACCAGACTACCAAATGACATCTCCCTTTACCCACTACCCAATCCCCCTTTTAATGGGTTATAAAGGGGGTTATGAAGATGTAGTAGGTTATGTAGGTAGAGGGTTATGTAGTCGGTTATGTAGGGGGTTATGTAGTGGGTTATGTAGTGGGTTATGTAGTGGGTTATGTAGGGGGTTATGTAGTGGGTTATGTAGGGGGTTATGTAGTGGGTTATGTAGTGGGTTATGAAAAACCATAATCGACTATTTCGTTTCACCCCTCCCTTTGTTACAACTGTGGTTAACAGTTTATTCTATCCTATCAATCTACTCCTCCCTTTCTTCTAGCCTATCCCTAGCCTACTACTAGACTACTAAGCCCCAAAACCCAAAGAAGAAAAAAAAACTTGGCCCAACAAAAAAATACCAATCCTAAAAGAGCAGTAGGAGCAAACATGGATTTAGCTTCGTTGAATAGTTAGAGGACGAGGATTGAATTCAGTCCACTAATGATATGTTATATGTAGAACAGCATTGCCGATCATTGAGTCTGGAATCTTAACTGTTAACAATGCTACTCAAGGTCAATGTGCTCAGAAGTCCATTCGGTTCAAGAAGCGACTAACGCGACGCTTTGATGCAGTTCGTGTAGGCGCAGTGGAGATACGCGTCGATCTTGTCATCATCAAAAATTAGACGTTGGTATAGGAAGGATTTAAATGGTAGCCATTTAAAAAAAATACTCGTGTAATGTTTTTTTTTTCATTTTGAGAGTGCACAATGTAAGTAATCGACTACTTTAAAGCATCTAGCATGAAACAACAGCCATTGTCAACTAAACTGTTCGTCAAATAAGATTGTCCCTGCCATACTCAAGTCTGCAGCTAGCTCTACAGATTCTTACATGAATTTTCAGAGACGATCCCAACAATCCCAAGCCCCATCAAACTCCCAATCCCAAAATCCTTTGGTGACTAAAAGAGAGCTAGGGAAAGATACAAATACAGAAATACATAGGATCCTAGGCTTATCTCGAACAATATTGAAACTACTGTTACTCTTTTGTTCCATTCTAAAAGTGTGGAACAAAAACCTTTGGATCTGCTTATTTAGCTGGGCTATAAATCTGTGACCCCTCTTCTCCTACTAATCCGAATGCATTCATTCCAACTTTTTTCATAAAAATCCTAATTCAAATCAAATGAATTTCATAGGATAATTAATGAGAGTTCGTATTATTGGATCACTTCCGGTCACCCATCTTCCATTATTATTCCAAACAATTTGCCGGACATCATCCATTATATTTATTTTTGGAATACATTTTTGAGAGCATAATCCATGGATGGTTGCATGATCGCAAAAAAACACCTTATCGTCCAATGATTCCCCAATTTCATCTGCTTACAGAACTACAGAAAGAACAGATCTTACTAAAATGAGCAAGCCAATAATGCCAAGCTGCATCATGAATGATCATTTCATGAAGATGAGATCATGAGTATAAATGGGATACGGATATTTTAGCCTTTGTTGTTTTCCAGAAATTTTTGTTTTGGGGTTGGGCTTTTGTTGACGATTTAATAAAACATAAATAAGATGATGCACCTTGAACAAAGAGCTCACAAGGATTGGGGATGATGTGATCACCATCATAAGCTGTTTACATGATTTTGAAAATAAAACTGGAATTAAAGTGAGGACAATTTTGTAATTTTAATTAGAATCGTCATCGTATGAGATCAGCAAATTTCAATGATGTTCCGATAACTCAAAAATGCCGTTTCTCAAAAATCAGAGAACTACGCTAAAACCCAGGCACTAGACCCTATTGCACCATGACCTCAAAAACTCGACATTATACTGAATATAAAACCGTCTATTAAAAATCGCAGCAAAAGTGTTACTGAAAACATAGTATTTTTAGAAAAAGCATTAACGCTTTTGGAAAGGTTATAAGGTCCAATGTATACCGTAGTACTTTTAATCTCAAATTCTTGACAGTCAAGGTTCAAAAGATCAAAAATCAAAACATCTTGAAAAGACCCTGAACACTTCGTGCATCGTATCGTATCTCATATAACCATAACTCTTACTTTTCCCAACAACTTAATGGGGCACACTGGAAACACTTAAGCCTTTGGACACATACATGCCATTATCATCATCTTTATAATTTTATGGGCTCAAGGACAAAAGGGGAAGAAATGACTTATTATGAAATTTAGTCAGTCAGGAAGAACAAAGCATGACATGACATGCATTACATTACATGAATACATGAATTAACTTAAGATGAATTTGAAGATGATAGGAGTGCCTCATTTTTTAATCAAGCAATAAGACCTTGTAATCATCATCGTCTGGTTGGACTCCCACTGCTGGAGTCTGCTGGAGATTTCCAACAACAAAATATTATTAACCCCCCACACCAGACCACCTAACCTTCCAGGTCTTCTTCCAGCAGGAGCAGTCCGTTCCGTTGTTGTTGTTTAACGCAACTACTGCCACGCCCAAGCTAAAAATTCACGTCAGGACCAAGATTTGATGAAAGTGGTCCCTATTGGAGTTCCAAAAATGACCAAAAAATCAACTCTTTCGGACCTTTTGGATCCACATTGGATCTGACCCATAGATGGAGAACGGAGTGCAGATCTCAAAATTCCTACAAATAAATATTTTACCAGAGAGAGAGGAAATGAATGACCTTCTTTCTTACTATTTGTATATTTTTATAAAAGTAGTAGATAATTTTCAAACATATGTAGGAAGAAGGGGTAAAAATAAGAATTTCCAAATATTAGACATATATATTACATATTTTAGGTGAAAAATTAGGAACAAGTATTGGAATTGATTTTTGATTAGTATTTTATAGTTTTTTTTTTGGCTCCCTCCTTGTACATATTCCATAATTGAATCCACGGATAATTAATTCATACAATTAGCCATATTTTTTTTGGGAAAAAGTAAATACAAATTAAATGGATCCAAAAATGTACTCAATAATCTAAATTTTGAAGTTTATCAATTTCCTGGCTCAATCAACCCCTGACGCCCCAAGAATACGCATACCAAAGACAAGGACAAGGGACAAATCAAAATCGTTTTTATTTTTATATTTCATTAACGCCCCATCGATTAATTACAACTAACTGGAGAAGGTTGCCAAGGTAATGTTAATGTAAAAGACTTGTAGTTTATCCTGTAAACAAAGGTCAAGGCTCTAAAGTATTAACATATTTTTGACTCATGTGAAATTAACCTTCAACAATTTGACCTTTTTTCAGGTGTCCCTTTTATATTCAGTTCCAGTTTAACAAGAAGAGTGAACTCGAAAGGGCGTATTTTGTATCTTCCGATTTCCGTCATCTGCTGACCCTTGTGTCTTGCTCCAAGCAAGATGTTGATGGAGTCGGAGTGTGAGGTCAATTCCAAAGGGTCATCCTCAGGACATGGTTCTACCCCTCTTCCTTCCAATGGTGCTGCTGAAGACAGGACTGAACACCAGGATCAGAATCTGAACGGTTCAATGGAGAATGATGCGATCACAGCATTGAGGACTGATTTTGAGAGAGAAATTATGAGAGTAAGTCGTTAAATTTACATTTGATCTTAAGTCAAATATCTAAAGTAATGCCATCATACATCACATCTAAACTTTACTATGACCTGTCTGGTTTTTTACAGCTTCGTAAAGACCTTGAATCAGCAACAAAAGCCAAAGAGGCAGCCGTAATGATGTATGCAAACAGTGAGAAAGAAGTATTGAAACAACGAAAGGAGGTACAAAATGTGGAGAAACAAATCAAGGTTCTCAACACGGAGAATGAGCATGCAACTACTAAAAATAGAATGTTGACTGTTGAGAGAGAACGGTTGATTGGTATGGTTGATGACAAAGTAAGTGCTTTTTTAACAAATCATTTATATGAATTTAGTATGTGGTGTGAATATTTAGTATTTGATTGGAACTGTTTTATTTTTGTTGTATGGGTTAGGTCGGTGAAGTTCAAACTGCCCAGAAAAAATTGGAAAAATTGATGGAAGAGATAAGTTCCAAAGACTTTAAGATCAAATGGACTCAAAATAAACTTTCAGCAGAGTCAGAGGCCCACAAGGTTTGTTTTGTTTTGTCTCTTCTAACATGTTAGTTGAGATTGGATCATGAAAATGATTAAACATATAATTGGAAATTGCAGGAGACCAAAGAAAAACTGGAACAGTGTATGGAGGAACTGAAAGCATTGTCAGAAGCCCAACAGTTGAAGCCGGATCAACAAGATTTGATGTCTTCTTCTAGTTCAGATGATCCAAGCTTTTCCAGTGACTTGCCTCCTGTGACAATCCTCTACAGTCCTAGTCGTAATGAATCACAGTCTGATTTAGCAGATGAATCCTGTCACTCCCTTTCATTAAGACGACTGGAAAAAGAACTTGAGCATCTTCGGTCCAAATATAATGGTGTTGTAGAAGAAAATAATTCCCTTTCCATGATGTATCAAGCTTTACAGGAAGGTTGTTGTGAGAATGAAAGCAAAATCATTCGGTTACAAGAGTCAAATGCCGATCACTTACATCAAATTGCTTCTCTCCAATCGGATCTAGCAATTGCAGATTCTCTACGGATTCAAGTCCAAAAGTAAGTGAAACCGTTTAAGAACTTGTTGTTGTTCTCAGAATCATTTTGGTTTTTTTAATTATCAAAAAGTAGGTCCTTGAGTAAGAATTTGTTTCAACAAATGTGTTTTTCAGAGAACAGGAAAGGGTCACAGCCCTTCAAAGCGAGTGCGACCAACTAAGGCAATGCAATTCGGATTTACTCTCTGATATGGCATTGTGCAAGGGCAAGGAAGCTGAACTTTTAGCATATACCCAACAGGTCACGGAAAAGAATGCAACTTTACAAACAGCATATTCGACAATGGAAGTCAAAGTATGTCAGACCTTTAAGTTGAATTTTTCAAAATTATAAAATGTATTTGTTTAAATAGTTCAATTTCACATTGACATTGACTGACCCTTCTGTTATAGAGCTCGTTCCTGGAAGAAGAAAACGCACGATTGCAAAAAAGGCTGGAGGAGGCAAAGCTAAGTGCCAGAACATTTGACCTATTGTTGACGACTGAAAAACATAATTTGATTTGCGAGAAGAGTGAATTAGAAGAAACGATCAATGATCAGATCAAAGAAATCAATTTATTGCAAAAGAACCTGGATGAAGCTAGCGGTGAAGTAGCTGCCTTGAAAAGAAAACACGATTCAACTTTACGAGTAAGTGTTCCTTTAATAATTTGGAGATCACAATGACAAATCCTTTTGTCTACCGAGAGGTATCTAATCTAAGACAAACTATTGTGTGTATTGACATCACATCAGGAACTCACAAAGGAGTTAAAGATTGCCATGAAATATGGAAAGGATGGTGCTTCGCCTGGGGATGGAATTAGTCAGAGTTCTCGTACAAGTTCAAGCAGTTCATTAAATAATATTGATTCAGCCTCTCAAAGGTCCAAATCATCCGAGGGCAAAGATACTGTAAGGCCAGCTATGATAATGCATATTACAATGTTACTTTACTTGTCAAAAAGTCTTCGCTCTTCAATACCTCATACTTTTAGGCTGATGGCGTGATAAAATGCTAAATAAATCGAACCCCGTTTCATTTCAGGATTATGAAGGTCCTGTAATCCCAGACAAACAAACGCTGATAGAGAAAATTGTTAAACTTCAAGGAATGCTGGCTAAGCAGCAGGACAAGATTGACTTTCTTCAAGATCACGCAAAGGAACTTTCTGAATTTCTACAGAAAAAAAACAAAATAATTCTCCACTATGCAATGAGTCAGGATCCTGGAGACCTCACATCAGACACGTCCGATCAGAATAAGGTCCATTTTTTAATTCATTTACTTTTAGCTTCAAATTTCTAATACTAAGATAATTATTCATTGGGCCTCACATTTCTTTGCTTATACTTGTACTAATCTGATCTGGTAGCTTGAAATCGGGAAAATGCTCACGGTAATACATAAATGTAAAATGTAGTTGTAAATATTCATTTGAATTTAAACTTTTGCAGTTTTGTAAATGACTTAGAATTTGGGACAATTTTTAAAATGTGATCCTTTTCGTAGGCGGAGGTTATTAAACACGGGGGGATCATGGCTTCAGTGTATGGCTCTAAATCGGCTGATAATGGAATGACTTTGGAACTTTCTCTTGAAATAAATCAAAAGTTACAGGCCCTACTAGAGGATACTCTCCTAAAAAATATAACCCTCAAAGTAAGAAACCTAAGATTTTTGTAAAATTTTAACCTTTTTTGTGAAAGTCTGTTTACTTGCAAAAGGGATTGCATGCTTATAATTGGATGCGTATACATTTGTGGTATTTTTAATTTATTTATTCTAGGGAAACCTTAATACACTTGGAACGGAAATTTCAAAGTTGACTGCAGCTAGTCGAAGGGCATTAATTAAGGGGACCAGCCGACCATCCTGATTAACAGAAATTTAATTGAGTAGCAATAGAAAAGCCACAGTCCCTTCATAACTATGATTAATGAAAACATTGTCACATATTTATTCTGTACCTTATTGTATTCACTCACGATAAGAACCAACTTGTGATACTCACGTTCCCTGTCTGGAATTAAATCTGGTAGATCTCATTTCAATTTTCTTTTGCTTCGTTGATCGAATAATTCCTAATTGCAACGTGTATATTTTATTATATGGATAAAATGTTCTGGCGTTTTCAATTTTAATTTTACGGGTAATCCTTATAGAGTAATATTTTTTAACAGTGATTTTTTTGGAAATGAATTGATATTACAGTAATATTCAATGTTTTATAGACAACTGGTAGCGTGTTCAGTTTAATATGCGTTTATATATTTAGTGCTTTTAAAATTAAGTTCGTAAAAAAGGCGAGAAATGGTCAATTATATGGTTCGCAAACGGTGCAAAATAAAAAACGTCCTTCCATGTTTCATCGGAACTAAAAAATATGTAGCTTCATTTCAAATTTGGTCAAATTAAAATTTAATTCCAAGTCACTGAGATCCAGTTTCAGAGTTTACTCACTTTCTTGCCTGCGGATGTCATGATATAAAATGTTAGTTGCTAAGGGAACAGAAGTTTACGTAAAGTATTCTAAGTCCATAAACAAAGCATGCACATCAAAATCATCTTTGCAATTTTGTAAAAAAAATTTAAGGAATCAAAGGGCACTGGCTCCAGCATCCTAAAAGTAATTTAAATATCAATTGCCCATCTTGGAAGTTGAGAAGCTCACGCTCGGTTACTAAATTAAAAACTCACAAGGATGGGGGCTTGTTTCTCCTACCTGGGTCATAAGGTTGATGTCCCACACAGTAAGTAACCACGATTTGTGCCCATAAGGTAAAAAAGTTGCAGTCAATAATCATTTAACATGTTCTCGATTTTTATTCCCATATAGCCGTTTATGCCGGAAGGATTCATGAGTACAATACAGACGAGTAATCATTTTAAAAAAATTATCCAAAATCAAAACTCAAAGAGTCAAGTAAAAGCAGGTTTTAATAAAAAAAAATGTCACTCTTACAGTTTTAAAGTAGTAAAGTACCAGGGAATGGATATTCTGGTGGCATTTGTGCATGATGGTTTTTATGCGATTGGAGGTGAATGTTCACATGCTAGAGTCCCACTTAAAGATGGAGCCTATGATGGCCTTGGAAGGATCTATTGTCCAGCCCATGGGGCATGCTTTGATTTTATGACAGGTTGGTTAAAACCATTGTTTGTGGACATGGAATTGTGACAGGCACTCGATTTTAATTAAACATTATATTATATTTTCATAGGGGCCCTAGAAGAATTTCCTGGGTTTGACAATGTCCCAACATTCCGTGTCTCAGTTCATAAGGGTGGGGTCTATGTCCACGTTAAAACATATGCAGACTACTCAAAGTTTATTATGGCACCATTGTGTAGGATGACTGAAAAGAATCGGAATGTAACTGTGATTGGGACCGGTAAGTAATAAATAATGTCCTTGGACCAATTTGATTTCCAACATTTAGACTAAACTCATCTTATGATCGCTAAAATGTTGATTTTGTGGGGGATGTTCAAGGTGCTGCAGGTTACACGTTTGTCCAAACCCTTAGGCAGGAAGGATTTCCTGGACAAATAG
>JAQIYE010000154.1:0-16298 GCA_034699765.1 Xenyllodes armatus
ACATGATTGTTTTGAGCAAGTTACACAACTTGTCTGGACCAACTGGAAATAGCTTTAAGTAGACCTTAATCCAGTGGCTGAGGCCATTATGTGGTTGCCATTAATTTCAGCGTACACTATTTCCATTAGGGGAATGATATTTTAGCTTACGCCACTACGCTACTAGTCCTTGGATCCCTTTGGCCCTCCTGCTTTTGCAAATGACCAAAATTGACCAAACCTATCTGTTTAGATAAGGCAGGTTTGGAAGGGGTACCGTTAAATGAAAAAACTATGGGTTCCAATAAAGTTAAATAAAATAAATTGGTTGGATCTTATTGTATTAGATCTTGTAAGTGGAAACAATTTAACTTTGATTTTATGATCCCATATCTATTCAAGTAGCCTACTGGCGATACAAGTTATAAGAACTACTTTGTAATTAAGTTCTTGAATGATGATGATTGAGGTCTCTCATGAATTGAAATTGTAATTGTGCAAGATTGGATTTTGAGATTTAATGACGGGTTAAGTTTAAGTCAAAATACAAAACCATGTTTCCAATGAATCTTTAATTGTTCTCTATAACAGAAAGTTTTTTCTCAAGATGTATTATACTCAAGTACCCATATCCTCCCAGATATCAGGTAAATCATTAGGGGAAATAAAATATTAGTGTGGGTGGAAGGATATTACATTTTGTGGTTTAGAAATAACATTGGATTTATAAATGCTTATACAATTGAAAGGTTAATTGACTTGAATTCTGATTAAAAACGTGATTAATTTCAAGTTTTCGAATGTAGACATGCATTACTTTAATTATTATAATGACAAGACTTAATTCCATCATATACAGTAGTAGTCAATTAATGTTTTGACCTACTACCTGAGCTTGTATTTTGGAATCGCTGAAGGTTTCCAAAGCTCAAGTGGAGTAAATTTTCTGTGCCGAAATAGCTCGAGCTTAATTTAATTACCATTAAACGCAAAACAATCGGAGGCTTTTTAATTAAGAGCATATGTGACCATGATATAAAACAGCGTGTGGTCTTGGGCAAGTATTGTAGTATTAGATAGTCCATTAACCATTAGTTCTCAATTAAATTAATCATTTTGTACAAGTTGTCGTTTGTAGTATCCTCATGTCCTTTTTGGACTAATTGGATAGATTGAGTGGGAGAGTCGAGTAAAATCAAGAAGATCAAGTCATCATCATCCAGCACTTTGTCCATCAAGTTCATCCACGGAACAATACCAATAAAATTGTAATGGTCCTTAAATTTGTACGATGCCAAAGTATCAAAAGTTACGGGTCTCTCTGGGAGAATCTCAAAAACAACATATGTAGTCAATACGTGATGCTCCTTTCCCATTGTTGAGAATCTCTATTGTTCCTACAATTTGGTGACTTTGTAGCCTTATGGTATGGATGGATGCCAGGATCATCCTCCTCTATTATTATGATCTCTCTCTATATTTCCGCGGTCTCACCCCAAGAGGGTCCAGTTCCATTTCAGGGTCATTCATAGATGTGAGGGTTGAGTGCCCTTAAATAATTGATGTGCGCTCAGAAAATAGGAACAAATAAAACTTTTTAGACAGATATTGGTGGAGGTCACATCCTATTCTGGCAAAGTTTATATTGAATACAACTTTTAAAGCCTTTTCTCATTTCAAATCCTATGAATCTACCCATGGTCCATTTTACTCATAAAATCTAAATGTCCTTGGCACTACTTTAGTTGCACGCCTTTAATAGTTAGAATTTATTATAATATAATTACAAGATTTCACGAACACTCGCATGCTTCATTTGTCATTTTCATATTATCTTAAAATATGACAATCACTTTTGGGTTGGTTCAATTTTTTGAAACAAAGTAATTATCTTGTGCATCATCTCTCCCGATCCTCGCAAATAGACGGCTTAATGACCATTGTGTCTTTGCAGAAATTGTTAGCAGAGTAATTTTTTTGCATATTCGTAAAAGGTAGCTATTGGTTATTCTAATAAGAAGAAAAGACACAGCGTCTAGAATTTCCGGTAGCCGCATTCTTCTTTCCTTTCGCTTGGTTGAAGGAAAGTGTTGCCTAAACATGCGATCCAATCTTATCCTTGTAATCCATCATTATTTCACTTTTTGCTCACCTGTGACTCTTATTGTTTGTTCAACCCTCCCTGGCTGGCTCTCCAATTACCGGAGTCTTTTGTAATGTACATCGTCACCCTACTACATGTAGCCCCTTTTTTCTTAAAAACACTTGGAACTTCTTGTGAAAATACGTATTTTTCCAGTATATAAGTATTACTGCATAGTTTTTACAAGGAGCCTCCGGATTAACTGAGAAACATTTTGTGTAAGCGTTTTCTATAAAACTAATAGAAACATTTACGTATAGTTGGATTAATCAAAATATTTTGGTCTAGTGAGTTTATTGTACTTAATTAGAAGAATACCATTTACCATTTGCCATGAGGCTAACATTTTAATAAATACTAGTCCTTGTAATTTAAACACATCTTTTAATAAAAATTAGACGCTCCTATATCAAAGCAGTTGTCTGATATTTAGTAACAATTCCGTTAAAAATCCGAGGACACACCTGCGATATAAAATTCCACCTGATTTTAGCGCAAATAATACATTCTAATTCTTATACAAAAAACTGTTTTTACGATGAATTTCGACTAAAGCGTTCGAATTCTTACAAGCAAATGCATATTTTAATATTAATATGCATTCTGCCTCAAATTATTATGCATATGGTGACATTTGAAAAGATGAAATGGAAAGGGATTCTTTTCTATTTTGACTTGTGGTTGGGTGACTGACTGATTTATGTAACTATTTTCTTCCCTTCATGATGCTTGGGTAAGTCTACTTGTAACAACTCTTAATTTTTATGAAGTTTTAGTTTTTCTAGAGTCAAGCATGAAGAAGGAGAATATTTGGCAGATGATGCCAATTTAAAACCTCAGAGAGACCAACATTATAGGTAATGCCTGTTATTATATGGACCGTAAAAATAAAAAGAGGCAGATGAGTAATTTTCGGAGTTAAATAGAAGATTTGGCTACCTCAATATCAGAATTGAATGGCTCATACCGCTCCGTTAAATTTTAGCTTACATCAACCCTGCAGAATTGAATCATTATGAATCCAAGTTAAAAGGCAACCGGCGAGATTTGTCGAAGAAACTGCAGATACTACATTCTCCAATTTGTGCTCTCATTTGGGTTTCCAAAACCAATTTTTGTCAATTTATCCATTAGATGCTACAACTTTTTAGTTTATTTTCTGTCACAGTAAATGTCAAATCATAACCAGTCTTACTGCTTTGTAATTTTAGTGCACCTCTGCACTGTATTATGCCGAAGTTACAACTGTAATATTCCTTGAGTCGTATAATCTTTTAATGGGTGATCATGCAGGAGGATAATAAGAGCATTTTTAACCCAATGTATGCTTTTCGAATTTTTGTAATAGGTCATCTTGTTCGGCTTTCATTGTTTGATTTTGCAAAATAAAAACACTGTATTATATAGCGACAGCATAATTGTCTTCAATATCTTTCGTACATTAGATCCTGTTAGTGGCAGAAAAAAGACATGCTTATAATAAAGGACCATTTATTTTAAAATGAGATAAAATTAACCCGTTCTTATTTAAATAACTCCTGATAACATATCCTTCGTTACTTAATCAAAATGTGAGCTATTTTTTAAATAAAACCTTAACGAAACGTTTATCGTCATTAAATATTGTAATGGACCTTCATTTTACAATGCATTAATACGTCTTTTTTATAACTGAATGAGTCAGTTAAAGTAATGGACACATATAATTTATCAAAAGTGATCTTTTATGTGTCCAGAAACACAATGTATTTTATGAGTGAGTACAAGGATTTAATGGGAATCATTTTGGATGAGCAGACATTATTATGCTTAATAGTCCATAATCCTTTGTTTTTATTGTATCGTATTATTGTGAAGACGTGTCCCTTTGAAGAAACAAAGGGACTTCTTTTTTTGTTAGTGTAAATGCGGTTGATCCCCCTCTCAAAAAAAAATCATCCGTTTGCTATTGAAATAAACGTCTGTAATCCATTCAAGTCTGTTTGAAAACTTGTCCGACCGTCGTCTGTCTGTCCAAAATTCAACTATTAAAGTACTCATCATCTTCAACATCATGATCATTCCATGTCATCATACCATCATCATCATGAGGAGGAACTCTTTTCTCTGACATTTTTTTCATTATTATAAAAAAGTCAGAGTTTTTCCCAATGTTCCTTGAGGTCATGTATACGAAGTTTGTTGTAGAGTTGATTGGTACCCTTTCCCTGTCCCTCCCACTCATTCCCATATTTCCCAGCCCCTGGATCAACCTCATATTATTATTATTGTTATTATTATTTAGAAGGATTATTATTGTTTATGATTATTATTACTTGGAAATGATGGATGATACACTTTGTCTCTCTCTGTTCTTTTCATTGTGTCTCCATTTCATTCATCCTAAATACAGGAGATCTTCGTTTACGTGTCCTTTTGCAATGCAGTAGAATTGAAAGACTGGACAATGAAAGTTGAAGGACCACCAGATACAATAATATATAATCGTGTGGGATGTTACGTTAGTTCTACAAGACGGCAAAAATGTAATGTAATTCATGTTTTGTGGTTTATAGTGACTCTTGTCATTTTGATATAATTTAACTTAAGTGCCAGTAGAAGGGGAATTACTTTTCTCAAAATGAGGGTCTTCATCGGATATGAGGATCATAAACAACATAATGGTTGTCTATAATGTAATGACATTTAATGTTGGAGTTATGATAGGGCCTGGGAGCAGGGAGACGGCACCACCGTTTTAGAGTCAATCTTTGGTGCTTAAATATTTTGATAAATGTGGGCATGAGAAATGGACAAAAAAGAAAAATTCGTAATTTAGCGTTTACTACATCACTATTCGCTGTAATTTATACGTTAACTATATTTAGAATGTGAATTTATAAAAATACGTAACTATTTTGATGAAGTAAAGTATATCAAATAAAAATTAATGAAGAGGCACAGCTTAGCCATTAGTTTAAATTGAAAATGGCAAAACTTCTTTATTTCTTTGGCATAATGCGTTTAGGCGTACAGATTCATATAATTTATATATTTATTTATATATTATATATCTGTATAATTTAGACTGTACCAATTTTGGCTATTTAATGTTTCAACAAAAGGTCATATTTCGTGAGAATAACATCATGTGTGCTTTAAACAACTCATTTAAGTGTAGCCTTTAAATATTAAGAGCAAAAAAAGGATTTGCACAAAATTGATTGATCATTCTGTATATGAATGAGAGCTGTTTTCTGCAAAGTTTAATATACTATTTACACCCCCAAAAAAATTTCCAAACATTTCCTTTTGCTTGTGAGTCATGGCATATGCCATAAATTTCTCATTACAAAAAAATAAATACTATTAACTTTATGAGAAATTAATGTGCCCTATCTGTAATAATGGGTGAAAATAAATTAAAACTCCACCCCCTTTCTTGTTATAACAAAAACAAAAACTTTAAGATTGCTAATACGAGTCGGATTAAATATGACTTCAATTCCTTTCATTTTAATCTTACAAAGCTCAATTACTTGTTCAATCCAAGAACGATTGTGTTTAATAATATTTAATTCAAAATGGGAATAGCCACAACCTTGCCACAATGGGAATAGCCACAGCCACATGCAATAAAATATAATTTTTCTGTAGTTCTCTTGAGGTCAGAGAGGAGAGTCAGGGAGGTGTAATTACTTTGATTGAGATTTAACACAGTACTATCCATGTCCAATCCATTCATCCATGTTAAGTTAGTCCTTTAGTCCTCCCCTCACTGCACTGGCTTCATGTATCAAGTGGTAGTAATCCATTAAAGGATTATGTAAAGGAGTCTCTTCACTCAAGTTAATAGTTTGTTCATTTGGTTTGGTTACACACAAACAAGGAGTCATTTGATCTTAAGAGCTCCTTCCCCCATCCCTTTGTTTCTGAGTCTCAAAAAACAATAGGGGAAAGTCTTTGATTTGAGCCAAGTGAAGATCAACTAAACTAAGGAGCTTACGTGAAGCCAAAATTAAGCCTCGTCTTGGTCTTTTAGACCAGATTTTCACAGAAATAAAGTAGTATGAGATGCGAGAGAGATCATAATGTCATGGGATCCAACTTCTTCTTTGCGTTCATCCATTGAGTTGCAGTTGAATATGTTTTTTTGGTGGGTGAGACCTCAGAGGCTCAGATGAAGTCGTTCATTGGAGGTTTGTTTTGTGGGGAAGGCGCGGTCTGAACAACTTTTCAGCTCTTTAGCCCGTCCTCGAAATTTGGGGCTGGTGTACTACAATACAAATATTCCAACGACAAAAAAAAATCCGGAAAGACCTTCTCCTACAAACTCATTTAGATTCATTGGGATCCATTTGGAACGTTTCTTCTTATCCCAAGCATTGGTTTAAAAGATGAGATGAGGCTACCACAACGTGTCAGCTTTGAAAATTGAACAAAGGACTCCCGGAGTTTTTAAATCCAAATTCAATCTCAATTGAGAGATCTTAATAAAAGTGGAGTCAAGCTCTGTTCCATTTGTCACAAGGTCTTTATTGTGTGAAGAGAGAGTTGTGTGAGAGCAGCTCTTGTTCGTACTACAGACTCAAGGTCAAAAATTGTAAAGTTATTTAGAAAAAGAAAGTTTAAAAGTTACATTGTTTCAAGTGACCCTTGGAATGTGTGGAATGAGTACTGAAGACTCAACTCTCATTTCAACGAAGAATGTTCTTGTGGGTTCAAAGGTTACAAAAAGGTTAGAAAACAAGGTTGGGCGGGAAAAGGTTAAAAACATGATGACCAAGGTCAGTGAGCCGAGTGAATTAGTTTCTCCAGAGAAAACAAAAGTTGGAGGATCCCTTAACTTTTCAATTTCAAGGCTCCTGAGTAGTGGTGGACGCATGGAAAGAATGGAAATGGGCTCAACGTCTCCAGAATCTAATTTGTCCCCAACACACCCTCCTAACCTGGATGGAAGTGAAACTTCAGAGGGTGAGGGTGAGTCCTTGACCCCTGGTCGAAACCTGAATCGTATTCGTGGTCGTGAACACCCCCGTTTTCTTCAGGAACATCATCCAAACATCCCCTTTACACATGGAGACTCTGAGTACAGGGTGAATGGTCAAAGACCAGGTTCTCGTTCCTCAAACTCGCAGTATGACTCAGATGTTGAGGTTAATAGTTCTCCCCAAGGTCAAAGGTCACTCACACCTCGGTCCAGGACAGGAACTGACTCGGGCTCTGACGTAGAAGAGGATGGAATGAGTGGGGGTAAAGGGGATGGGGTGGATCATGATGATGAAAGGGATCGAGAGATGACAGATTTTGAGAGAGAAACCACAGCTCATCATCAACATCTCCAGTCAATTCTTATGGGCTCAAGCCCACCAGGTGACCTTGGTCATTATAATAGTAATGGGAGTTCAAATACAACTCCAACCAGTGGAGGTGGGATTCCTCCAGGGGTACCTGGTGGTGGACCTCCAAATCCCCTTAACCCCTTCTTTGGTTATACTTCAATCTTCCTTCCTAACTTCCCATGTTCCCTTACTTCTCCATCAAATCATGTGATTCGGGTCCCTGCTCATCGACCCCTGTCAAATTTTCAAATGTTTGGTCAGTCAAATTTACCAGAGTTCAATGGAGCCACACCACTCTTTAGCAATTTTGACCCAAGAAGTTCACTTCTTCTAAAGGATCGTCTAAATGGTAAAGTCAATTTTACTTTTTGTCCTAGTTTAATTCTATACGTTTGTTTATAAATGAGAGGATATTCAAGGAGATAAAAAAGCATTCAAAACTTTAACTGGACCACATTTTATAGATTTAAAAAAGTTTTCTGAAAGGTAAAAGTTGCACGTTCAGATACTTGAGAAATATCCCTTAATATTCATTTTTTCAGGTAAACATTCTTAGAAATTTAAGGATTTGTCATATGGAAAACCATAATTCAACGTTTTATTTGACCTGTCGAATCATAAACTCTGTCATAAAGATTCCTAAAAAAAGCACCCCAGCATCCTTTAGCTACACTCCAAAATATTCTATATTCAGTTACAACTAGCTTCCATTTTCTAGAAAAGACTTATTTCTTGTAAATTTTTGACAAATAAACAAAAGTTTTGGCGTTTCTATTTTAAACTCTAAAAGTTTCAATATCAAGGATGGGCTGATGCTTGAAAGTCACAAAGAAACATTTCTAGGAACCTCAAATATAATATCATAATTGAGGAGTCACTCTACTCCTATTCAATAAATGATCAAATTGAAAGTGACGCTGGGCTTGTTGTCCCCAAATACCCGGGTACTCCTGCATCTTCTCTCGAGTGGAAAATGGTCTAGGGTACAATGGGATGCTATATGGTAGAGGACTGTTCTGACTTTCCATGTAGATGTTCATGTCCATGGGTGCCCACTTTTCCCATCCGAGTAACTTAGTATCATAATATCCAACTCCAGTAAAATGTTTGTCATCTCAAAGATGAGATGGGGTTTTGGGACCAATCGTTGTACACACACTAAATAATTCATTCTCCCTTGGGTTCTGGATGATACTTAAATGGAAATCAATCGTTCCAGGAAAGGATCTTCAGGGAATTGGGACTTTACTTATGAAAATAATAAAAATGAAACTACTACTATCTCGACAATTGAAACGCAAGGATACACACTCGTTCGAAAACACTTTTCAATTGACATCATATCAATTTTGTTTTTAGGCTCAAAATAATAACCTATCCTGCCTCTTCTTCCATGAATTTGAGTTAGGATAAAAGTTGTATTTTTTACCAATTTGATTGTATAGATCGAAATTAGATTAATGATTTTAGACAAAACAATTAAATCTGATTGTCTTCCTATACAATTTGTCATTTGTATTTTTTGTTTACATTGTTGTTGAACCATGATTCTGAACAAAAACAATAAATACCAATATTTTTGTGGGACCAGTCTGACTCATGATTTTTAAATGATTGCAGCATCTCTGGCCCTGTCAAGGAGGATAGGACATCCCTATCAAAATCGTACCCCACCAAAACGAAAGAAGCCAAGAACTTCCTTTACTCGACTTCAAATTGCTGAATTGGAAAAAAGGTTTCATAAACAAAAGTATTTGGCCTCAGCGGAGAGGGCTTCTTTAGCTAAAGCTCTTAAAATGACAGATGCTCAGGTCAAGACATGGTTTCAAAATCGAAGGACAAAATGGAGGTGAGTCATCCCTTTAATTAGATTAATAGCAATACGCTTAAATATTTTAATCCTAAAACTGGAATCCTACTTCAAAATATATATCACAAGCGAATTTTTTGATTGATTGAGATAGTGTTTATATTGAAATGGAACAATCAAACTCCTTCAGACAATTCATAACGTTTTACTAAATCCTCTTGTTATGTTTTGGAAAGATCTGTCAACACTGAGGTAACCTTAAACCTTTTGTTATGACATCTGACTCATGACCCTCCCCAGATCTATTTTAAAGAAGTTCAGCATCATCATCAGAACAAGCAATTATTCGAACATAAATTGCTCTCTGAGTATTTTTTTTATCTGCTAAAGGGTTGTTATTGAGGTTTCTTAAATGGGAAAGAGGACCTTCCATTTTATTCCTCCTTATTCCTCTTTGGCGACATGAAATCATTTTTCCTTCCTTCCTTCCTTCCTCTGCCTCTGGACTCTCTTATAAATGACATGGAAAGACCATTAGAGCTACTAATTACGGCGTCTCCTTCCTTTAAAAACTCTCTGTGATTTCCAGTGAGGGTCATGATGAGGATGAGGGGAAAGATGAGACAATTGAATCCTAAAAAAAAATTGGAAAAGGGTTGATTCTTTCTTGGTTCCTTCAGTCAGTACCATATCTTCACCACCACCACCACCATTTACCCTTTTGTTCCAATGGATCATCTCATCATAGATATCAAGTACTTAAAGATTGATTTCATTTTTCATGAGTGGTGGATGAGATTATTGAGAATGAGAGTATAAGAGAGAGGGCTCTTAAAAAGCAAAGACAAAGAAATTCATCCATATCTCATCTACCTCGTCTTCTGTCCCTCAATCAACAACAATCAACCTAAAACCATTGTCTTTCTTAAACCATTTTTAAAAGTGCAAGTCTTTCATCATCCTAAAATCCTAACTTTGTACCTAAAATAAAAAAAATCCACATGAAGAGAGTCTCTCAAGCTTTAACCCCATTAAAGTAATACAACAAACAACTAATAACCCGTCGTCTCTCCTCACATTACTTTTCTTTTTCATCACCTCAAATGTAACTCACTCACTCACTTTGACCTGACCCCCAAAAAAATCCCAAAGAGTTGTGAGGATGATAAGGCACACTTTACACAGTTAAACACTTTGATGTTGTTGAAAAGAAGGAAAAGGTGAGAAGTCTCATCGGGGAAAGTCTTCAGGGTTAAACTCTTTTTTTTCTTCTTTCTTTTCCTTGACAAGAAAAATGAGGAATTTGTAGTCTTAACATCCACTTAACATGACAGTCTTTTAAGTGTCTCATTCTCATCTAGTTAAAAGGGTAATTCAGGGACTTTATGATGGGATGGGATGTGATAAGGAAGAAAAAGGGGTTGGCAGACGACGGCCCCTGGAATCCTTGTAATCTGTTGACTTTTTAACTCATCATCATTTTTTTAAAGTTTTTTGCTGTTGGTTTTTTAAAAAACGAAAGTTACACTTCGACAGTAGTCTTTCCTTCACCCTTTCAAAAAAATTTGAAGGAATCACAATTTATTTTGAGGAAGGAATGGCTCCAGATTGAGTAACTGGATACTGATATAGTTTTTCGAGAACATTTTGCTAGGCAAATGGATTCTTTTAAATTGTTTTGCCTACTTTTTATTTGTCGTTTGTCTGAGCTGGGATGCTGTTAAAGTAAACTCAACTGGGAATACTGTGTGTTTAATTTTCAACTTCTTTCTGACTCATCCCATTGTTATGCTTGTTGATGATCCTGTAAATTTGTTAACCAGTTGTGAGAACAATTAAAAGGAATCCCTTGTTGGGAAGAACTTGAGTACTCATTAATTTGGCAATGTATATGCAAAACTCATCCCATTTCATGTAATTACCCACTAAAACTATTATGTTAATGTGAGCCATTAATTACCAGGGGAAGATAAGGAGTGGGGTGTTCTGTCAGGCTAAAGATAAGGAACCAGATCCTCTCTGCCTAAACCTAAGGATTTAATTACATCAACCACAAAACTTAACTTAAAATTATAAAATGGAATAAAGAACATTGAAGGAGGATAAGACATTAAAGCACTTGGACAAGGTGATGGTTGAATTTTATAATGGTAATCATGTAGATGATGAACTTAATTGACTTAACTTTGTTTACTTTCATACTAAAAACTCAACAAGTTTAAGAACCTTTAAAATATTTTGGTATTTTTGTTAAAAAGTCGACTTACAACTTAAGTACAATCATTAGTTACATAAAACTATTTTCTGAAATGTTTATATGCATGATGTGTTGAATTATGTACAACCATGGGCAGTTAACTAAATTTCTTGGAAAATTTTTAAATTCTACAGTAAATTTTAAGAAAGTGAATTAAAACTGTTTTAAAGGCCTTTCTACATATATCATAATACATACAGTAAGTGTCCCGTTGGGACTTTCGCCAAAGCGACTTCGATCTATTGGCCATCTTTACTAAAATTCCCACAATAGCTTACAGTCCAATCGGTGTTTTGGAATTAAAAATATACAATAGAAGAAATATATAATTCGACTCCTTGTGCACACGAACCTGGGATTACATTTCCGTTGTCTCCATTTATAAGAGTTCAAAACGGAATATTTTTGAGACCATGCATGGGGTTACTTCCTTTGAGTTTGACACGTGAAATACGAATCAAAATCCAAACTTAACATTTGTCATTGACCATAATGAGAGTCCTTCCATAAAATCATAGGTTAACTACACTTATGAGTTTCTCATTTATTTATATATTTTGTGTTCCTGAACCAGAAGAAACTTGTAAAACATTCAAGTTACAACTTATTATTATAATTCTAGGAAACCTCCTTTTATTTTTGAGCTGCTATTAGGAATCATGAGTTTATGATGATGATGATGGGAAAGTCGAGGTCTAAGAAGGGAAAGACACGCAATTCCCGTATTACGTCCATTTATCCTCTTTTTTCAAAGAATTTCCCGTCTTCACCTTTTTGTTTCAACAACAACATCTAAAATATGAGTCTTCACAATAATAATAATAGTATGAGCTTTCCCAGCTCATCATAAGTTGTAATGTACAATGATGGAGGAGGAGCTCCGTCAGGAGCCTCAAGTTTGGATTTTTCTAAAACTCTATTGTAATGTGGCTGACCTGATCTATTCCATTGTTGTATATCATATAATATTTCTTTCTAACAATGCTTAAACTCATAATAAATACAAAAGACAACAACAAAGTATTAGAAGTGGTTGATGTTTATTTAAGTTGATTCCGAAAGAGAGTGTGTAACAAATTACAGACACATCCTTTAGATGGATCTTGTTGAGGATTGATGGAGGTGAAGGAAGAAGACCTTTATTATTATGATTGATTGATCTTGTTATTTGGACCTATCAGTCACTCTCCTATTTTATTGTTGAGTGTAGGCAGACCCCTTCGAATTAGTCGGTTTAATCCCCCTCCAGTTTACTCACACAGAAAAGTGTTCTACAAACAACCCTTTACATCAAGTATTACAGCAAAATTGGCATTTCATCCATTACCTAATAAAGTGGACTCTTGTTTTACCGTGAATGAGTCCACTTAAGTTAGTTTTGGTTTACATATCCTCGCTCTAACTTAATCAGATTACAATTTCATCGGATAATGAGCTATATTTCTTTTTTTAGGGAACAAACCCAACCATATTAGCCAAAGATATTTAATAGTAATTAAGTAAATATAATTTAATGAGATGGAACATGGTGTAAGGCCACTTGTGGGTTCCATGTTTCTCTGTAATAATAACGTTAAGATCAATTTGAGAATAAAGAAAAGCTTCATTCATTCATTCAAACCCTTATAACTGTATCATGTATGTACAAGAATGTGCGAACACTTTAATAATACTTAATTACCCCAGAAATGCTTTTTTGAAACAATAGAAATCCACAATGAAGGCGAATGGGCAGAGGCCAGTAAATATATGAAATCTAAAACAATCATAATTACCAAAAGAGTTACTTTTGTACATATCCATCGTTTTCCCATTTTTGGGGAATGCGAGTGCTGAGATTTAAAAACACATATAATGTTTGGTTTGTAATCCATTGTCAAGTTAGAATTCAATACATTACATAATATGCAGGTATAATTTCCAATACCCAATGTCCTCAAAATAATATAAACTTGCAGAATTTCGGAAGCACAGGCCATTGAAGTAATTTTGAGCAATTCTTAGGATTTCGATTGTGATAGATCAAAATGGTGGCGTTTAGTAAGTAACTGCGCCATCAATTTCTTTGAGCTCTTTTTGTTCGGCAGGAAGGAAGGGGTGATGCATTCATACATTTCACGATCCATTAACTATTATAGGAGCCATTATTGTAATGGTGGTGGGAATGGAGACTAAAAACCATGCAATCTCTTATTTATTTGGAGTTTAACATAATTAGGACTTGCTCATAGCTCTTAAACTCACTTCCGACACGGAGGATGAGTCTCACTCAGCTCATAATGTGATGTAAATGTGATACTGAATTGAGTTGAGTGACATATTGCTACTCAGGATTTCCGGTTCTACTTTTAGTTGAAAGCCAACTCATCAAACCAACTCTTTCCTTTCATTAAAAAAAACTTCATTTAAAAGTTAAATAACAATTTTACCTTCTAATGTACGAAGGTTACATAAGTAAACGTCATTTATGGTGTCTATTATCTTTGATGACCTTCTAGTAGCTTAATTTTCAATTTGTACTTACTAAAGATCCAAGTACTTTTAAAAATATTTATTAAAGATTATATTTTGTTTAACGGATGGTTTGTTCATCCGAAAATATGAATTCCAAACAAATTAATATTAAAGAAGAAGAAAAACACTCTCTGTTTTTGTCGCTAAATTTTGACTTACGAGTATATTCTCTTACATTTTTTGCATTTAATTCTTTTGTTAACAGGAGACAAACGGCAGAGGAGCGAGAGGCGGAACGTCAAGCGGCCTCAAGGCTAATGATCTCACTTCAAGCGGAAGCCATCTCCAAAAATGTCTCGGTCTACGGGAGTGGCGGAGGAGAGAGTGGTGTCCCTGTCCTTGGACACCCTCAACCACCATCCTCATCGAGACCAAATCATCCTTGGGGTCAATCCACAGGAGGAGGACCTGTTGCCCTTTCCCAGAACCCTTTGTCAGCTCTACGATCCTCAATTGATTCACAACTTTCTCCAAGTCGTACCTCACCCGCTGAAGTCAAATATTTGCAAATCAGTTGCTAATCAAGATATGTAATATACTCAGCCCTTTTTATGCTTTACATCGTATTAAAATATACTTCACTGTATTTAATAGTCTACACTAATATTTGTAGACAAATAAGATGAAATTTCAATTCTTTAATTTGTCCAAGATAGTAATAAACTAATATTACTAATACATAAGAAAAATTAGCGCTACAATTTTTAACCCAATCTCAACTATTGTTTCTTTTTGTTTTGTTATTTGATCTGTCTTTGATCATTTAATTGTTTAGATTGGTAAAATAATATTAATCTAAGGGATACCCTTTACTGTTCCCCCACATAAACGGCGTTTGATTTCATTTGCATTCCGGTCGAGTGTGCATCCTTATTTACAAACATCAAAATTGTAATAAAGTTATTGTGAATGCATTTTTATCTGACACATTTATTAAGTTTTAAGAAAGCCATATGGGAATCCTTACTAGAGCTTGTGTTTATTTTTATCTCTAATTAATAAGTATTATTTAACGAAAACTTAATTATAAGCAAACTATTAAAATGTAAATCTAACAAATAACTTAGACTGGCTTTAACTTTAAAAAACAGTTAAATGGCTTTACTTACCCGTCTTAAGTTTATTAAATTTTAAAATGATGGTTCGTAATATTTGCTCCGTGTTGTCCGTGGAGTATTTGGATTTTCCTTTGAAAATCCTTTTAAAATACTAAAAACGTAATATAACTTCCTTGAAACCATAAGTGCGGACACAAGTGCAAAAACGTAGCTATAAATGCGGACCAAAGTGCAAATGCTTATTGCAGGAAGTTATAGCAGATCAAATTAAAATTCAATTCGTACTTAAAGATCGAACAGATGAAACTTATGTTAAAAATAGTAACAGATTGAAAACTTATTATATAGTAAAGTCGACTTTTGTAAAATACTGTGAACCAAACGTTAAGTGTAAACCCGATATTTAGCTAATTAGATATTCCTACACAAATAATTTTATTTAAAATATTGGTATCTTCATAAGTATAAGCCACCTATATTTATGCATGTACGCGAATTTAATTATTTATACTTTACTAACGTAATATAGAAGTTCCGATGTAAATATCTGTGTAATATTGTTCCTTTTATTTTGAAATATTATTATTAGACATAAGTTAAGATAAAAATAATATTATATGAGTTAACTTATGGAGTAAACAATGAAAGCCGTTAAGTATTTTAGTTCATTACAATTTATTGTCAAAATAACTTGGATATTTCATTAAAGAATTGAGTTTAATTTGTCTTTTCAGCTACATTAAATGAGTTCCCAAAGCCTTTCATCCGCCTCATGGATTTGGTTTCTTCAAGGGTCCCTTAATTTATAGTTACAATGCGTGTAAAACTGTAAAAGGTAATATTTGAAGAACTACCATGTTATTGGCGGCTATTTGTTTTACTCCCAGATGTCATGACATGGTCGTAATTTACTCTCCGGAGACCAATAAGAAGACCCTTTAACCTCCAAATAACAGTCTCATATCTCATATTACAAAGTACTTGAACCAAATAAAGTCTATCATCATCATGAACCACACCAATTATTAGGCCATTTGAAAAGAAACAGACAGACAGGTGTTTGTTAAAAGAGTATCACTCTCAAATTGTACATAATCCTCATGTTCTACAGAAAAACAATGTAGGAATTATTTCATGGACTGATTCTTTGTTTTTCGTCCCTTCATCACGGTATCTGTGTGTCGGCCGCTGGAACCTAGGATGAATGAAAAAAATG
>JAQIYE010000155.1:0-16289 GCA_034699765.1 Xenyllodes armatus
TGGAAATTTTCAAGTGGAATGCGGGTAACCTGTTGACCCCTCATATCCTCTCTCACATCGTTGATTTCAATTTCAACTCGTTGAAGGTTATTTCCATTCGTAATTTAAGATTTGCACTTGTAGGACAAGAGGGAATTCATAATAACCTCGACATGGGAGTCTTCAACCAGTGTCATCTTCTTCAAACCTTGGAACTCGTCACAGATTCATTTCATGTCAACCATCCGATTCAAGAGGACATAGACATAGAGCTCCATTTCCCGTTTACATTACATAACTTGGATCGAGCTCCAGCAAAATTAGAAAAAGTGGTTATATGTGGTTTTTTATTCGATGACGATCCAAACCTTGAACTACGCCGTTTGTTTGAAGTTACTCCTATTTTAGAATCAATCCAAATAGGACTTGAATATCCGGTCACTACAAGAGGCTTGACTGAAGTCTTAATAAATATGATTCAAAATGTTGTGACTATGAAGTCAATTGAGATCAGCGTTCGAAGACGGGTCGATTTGGAAGACATGGATGTGGAAAATGACGATTGGGATGAAGAGCATGATCTTTTGAATAAACTCTTTGAGAACTTGTGCTCATCACAGCCTGAGTTACTTTCTAAAATTGGGAATGGACAAATTGCCACGTTCAATGATCAACCAATCTCCGAAATTTGGCAGTTGGCAGCTAAAAATATAAGTTCAGCTGATCGGGGAAAGGTTTTGAATGAGCGTGCAAATATTCTTACTGTTCAGTAATTTTTGTGTTCCATTTGCAAGTATAGCTTTTTACAATAATTTTGAGATAGGCGTTAAATTGTTTTGTTCAAGCTATCAACTCAAACACTTAAGAAGATACGCATTTTTGGTCTCTGTACCGTCTATCTATGGCATAGATAAAGAGACCATAGAATCTATGGTCTCTTTAGACTTAAGATATGCATCTATGGTCTTATACTCTTTCAGTTCAAAAATCGGCAAATGCATTTTAGCCACTTTTTAAATTGTCAACTTTCAAAAACTAATTTTGAAAGAAAGAAAAGAAAATCTGTCTGGTTCTTAGAATATTTGTTTCGACGTTTCCGATGCTGTACGTCGGACTATTTTTTACGGGCTGAGATTTAGCCACAATGAGACTATTTCGTTTTACAGATATTACACTTTTAGTTTGACTTTTAGTTTGATATTAACTTTTAGGACTTGGTTGGTAAACACAATTTGACTTTTATTAGTATACTCCCTCAACAAGTATTTTGATTTTATAATAATTTAGTAGATGTATCAAAGATTGATTTGTTGATTTAAATTATCACATTTGTTTATTATTAATAAATTAAGCATTGGACTTTAACCGTTGAACCTGCTATTTAATACAAATTCAAGTCCCTTCCTAATCTGTTAGATATAGGTAATGAAGATGTAAGGAATTAGAAGTAGAAGAAGAATGAAGTAATTAATCCAATTTCCCAATATAATTAAGAAAGTTTGCTCTTGACCAGACTATTCTTGTCGACCAGTCTATTTTAATTTCGTTTGTCTGACTTCACCTCACATAGGTCCAAAATCTATTCAGAGTTCATTTGATACATTGTCAAATTACATTAGTGTGAATTCGAACACGAATTGGATGTGTAATTACTCCTCCCTCTCATTTATATTTCAGTTTGTTGAATTCTAAAGAAAGGCTAGCACAGGGATTAATATTTTACCGGTATGAAGCTACTATTAAAATTTTAATTACAACGAGTAGATGAATACTGAACATAAAGTATGTCAGTTAAAAAAATGCAATTATAATGACACTACACTTTGTCAAAATGAAGAACGCAAAAAGTACATTTTTACAAACTATTCAAATTGTTCTGTTTGATTTTGAAAAGTCCAAAAGTTATCTGCTCACTCAATCGCTGTAGATTTTATTTAAACGACCTCATCTATCTGCGAATTTCACTGTGTAAGTAAGTCATGTCATATACAAGTCAAATATATGCGAAAATGTGAACCTCGATGACCTCTTTTAGGCTGAGGAATCTGACTAAAGTTGAAGGCTACGATGTAAAACAAATGAACATCAACTAAATTAAATAAGAGTTTACATTTTTTTCCAGTTTTTCAAAATTGTATCCACAACATACATACATACAACAAAGGATTTTCATAAATCTTGATTAATCCAAGCGTCCGTCCGTCCAAGAGACACAGAGGAGCAGAGGTAAGGAGGATGGATTGAGATTGAGAGGATCAAGAGGGAAATTTGTATTGAAAAGTTTTGGCTCAAAAATAGAGAGAGACCGACCGCCGGCTACAAAACTTTCCTTTCTTTTCATTTTAATACAATTTTCAACTTTTAATTTTAAAATATTTTATTTCCTTTTTGATTTTACAAGGAAAAATTAAAAGGAATTTACTTGACCCGAGTCCAGGTCGTTTAAAATTGTTGTGACTTCACTTCAAGATTTGCTCGGGATCAATTAGACTGTTTTAGTTTTTTTGTGTTTTGAGTTTTTTTGGCTGTAAGAGTGAGTGAAGACTGATTAGGGGTCACTGACTGGCTGGCTGGCTGACTGTTCCTGTTGTTGTGAATCCGAAAGGTCAAAATCCATCCAGAAAAGTAATCAGTTAATTTGTACATTTTGGTCACTTTGACCTAACACTTATCATGTCTGATGCAGATTATCAGTATTAGTTATCACCCACAACTTCACTTTGATTGCAATCTAATTTAATTTATGTTGTTATTGTTATAGGTCTCATCATCGACAGACACTTTGTTGTTCCATATCCAGTCACCAGTGGTATTTCGTGCCAGGATGGATGGGGAGGAGGAGAAGAAACCTCAGTGGTACATGCCAGGTATTTTGGGGAACCCATCCAAAGGGGTCGTGGCTGAATGTCCAGTGTCTCTCCCTGGAACAAAGTTTCAAATTGGTCGAGGAAGTACTAGTGGTAGTTCAAGTGACAATGGACCCAACCACATTGTTCGCTATACTTGTTCAGGGACTACGGTATTGTTTCCAGAAAATGCTTATCCAGCACAATTGGCAATGATGGGGAAGGTGAGTTTCCACTTTCGTATTCGCTTCGAACAACATTTAAAAAAATGAAAAATGCGATTCATTTGTAGTTAGTCATTTATAAAATCAAATCATTTTCTGTTTTTTTGTGTGTGTGTTTTGATGTGTACGTGCAATTAGCTTGAATTATAATTGCACAAGACGGTTCTAAAGGTAGTAAATGTACTAATTGGTTATTTCATGATTTGATCTGTTATTTTGATAAAAGATACGCATTTCCAACTGTAGGTTGAACCTGGTACACCGATTAATTTCATCGAAACTTAATAATATTGTGTTTTGGATTATGTTTTTAACATGTAATGACAAAAAGTTAGTTTAGTTAGTGGACATTCATAAAGTTTGTGTTGAATGTTTTTTGAGTCGGTGTCGGTATTGTTTCAGTAAATGAATTATGATTGCATTGTAAGTGTAACTAGTTAATGAGAATACAAACGACTAACAATACTAACAATAAAGTTGCTAATCTATGATTTTCCTACTCTAAAAATGAATTACTAAACGGAAAGTCTTGGTTGTAATTTTAATTACACAAAGGGAATAACTGCTAAATTTTTAGTATATAAAGTTAATGTTGTGCAATATTTATGAATTTTCAGATTGTTCAAGGCTTAAGGGATAGAAAGAACTGTTTGCTGGAGAGCCCAACTGGAACAGGGAAAACATTGGCTATTCTAAGTGCAAGTCTAGCTTGGCAGAGAGTGGAAGGAGGTAAGATTAAAGCCTCTTTCTCTCCATCTACACTTTCAGAATTCAATTTGAGTCGAAATAGAACTAGACCGGCTGAAGTTTTTGTTTTGTATCCGATTTCATACAATTAATGTGCTTTCATTCACATGCTTGCTTAAATGTTCTGGGTTTCATGATTCATATCATACTTACTGAATGAATGAATGAAGTATTTTTATTCTCAAATTGACATTTACGGTAAAATTTCAGAGAAGCATGGAACCCACAACCAGAAGTGGCCTTACACCATGTTCCATTCAATTAAACATACATTTCACTACCAACTTAATCTTAACTATCATTTAAAGTATGTTATGATTGCATTGTTGCACAGCATTTCCTAAATTTTGTTCGAGGATGAAATTGGTATCGTAGTGGCAATCGTAATCAATGTTAAGGTGGTAAACTCGTAACACGAAATGCTTATTAGCGATCATTATCTCCCTCATTCATATTAAACAAACGGTGAAATCCTTACGGTGTAACAACATGTACAATCTGATTCTAACTTCTGTCATCGTCAGCCAAATCTAATCTATGCATAAAAATTCATAAAACGAAAGCAGAAGTATGTTGTTTGTTTCGGTGTACAAATTTAATAGCATTAAAATTTAAAGTTTGCTGCGTTATTTTAATGTTTATGATGGGCTGACTTTCCTGCAGTTATAACTGGCATCTTTTTTCGAATCCAAATTTCTTCGAATCATTAGGCTACTGCAATTAGGTAATGCCTAATGAAACTATATATATGGGCATTTACAAGCTCTCCCTGCTCCTGACGTCTAACGATAAGACGCCAGTTAAGCTAATAGTTGTACCTGCATTTCCACCATCGACCATCGTCAATAAATTTTTGGAATTCGGTTCGTCTTGCAGGGTCAAAATCGTCTTTAGGCATGTTTTAAAGAGCAACATTGTTGGTAGGGTTATGTTCACAAATTCCTTTAAAATGGAATATGGTCTTCTAAAAGAATTTAAATAGTTTAAGTTAGAGAGACCCTTAACCACATTTAATGTAATTTTATGCCGCGTTTGGCGTTTGTCCTTGTTTTGTCAGTTCAGTTTTGTTTCTGCGTTTATAACTTTAACAATTTATTGAACCTTAAATGATGAGCCATGTCATAAATATGTTTAGCTTAAGTCAGTCAGGGAAAGGGTACAATGTTTATCGTGTGCCTTCTTGTGTCTTAAAACTTTTTTCAACTTTATTGGACTGATATCTGATCTGTCTTGAGACGTTATGGCTCTAATGTTGGTACTACTGAAGTTTATCACGACTATAGGTAGGGTACGTTAGACAAATTGTTGAAATCAGTAAGGGTGTCAAATATCTTTGAAAAATTAAGATGACCTAAAACAAAAGTATCATTCACATTCCATGGAAATGTAATTTAAATGTTGTGAGTCGTACTCAGATGTTTTTCGTTCCGTATTATGTTTTGTTAAGATTTTCGGCTTGTTAACTTTAATTGGTTTTAAAAGTGTGACTATGCACGAAATATTAAATGTTTGACTCTAGTTCAAATCAGGTGCAAATGGAAATGGAAATTTGTGCAAATGGAAATTTATATTTTTTGACAAAGTAAGTTAGTAAGTTTGTAGTGAAGTGTCTAATGTTAAATACTTTCTCGACGTATTTATAAACAACACGTTTGTTTGTTTTTGTGTTTTCAGCAATAAGTTTAAAAGATTCATTTCATAAGCTTGCAAATTTCTGGAGCGCACCTTACTTCTGAGTGCGATATTAAAGTCAATAATAAAGGCTATACTTTATCAAAATTTCAAAATACATAAAAGAGAATTGTACTTGGATGAATCTTTAGGCTTTTCTTCTAAACTGATATTGAGGACCAGTATATATATATGTTGTGTCAGGAAGATGAAATAGTAAACTAATGATTCTCTTCTCAGTCATATGGAATCTCTATCATTTATTTTGACAATCTTGGATGGCAGTATTATAGAGTTTGCAATTAAGATCTGTTGGTTGTGTCAGTTGTAGGGTTTTCTGCTGGGGTTAAGTAGTGAGGAATTGATCAGGTTTCATCCCAGATATCCCCTCCCTCATCATCATCTTTCCTTTGTTCCTTCAACTTCAACAGGAAATAAAGTTTCTTTGAGGAGATGAAGAGAAAAGAAAGGAAGTTGGAGAAAGGGGTTTTGATCCGCCTTCTCTCGGATGATGATGGTCATGTTTTTTCGGAGACAGAATCCAAGGGCTAAAGATTTTTAGGGTTACGTTAGGACACCAGAGAAAATCCCTTGAAGACTCACACACTCAAATACAAAGGGAACCTGGAACCTTTAGCTATGCTAACCTAAATGAGAGACAGGAAGAGAGAGAGAGAGTCCTTGCAAGCTTTTTGTTTGAAGCCTTCCCATCAACCCTCTTTTGGCTTTCCTTTGACCTAACTCAACTCAACTCAACTCATCACATCATGTCAGATGAGGCACTTCATTCTACAATGAAATGAAATGAAACCGAATTGGATTTCACCCTAAAAAAATCGGATCCTAATCCTGAGGGATCCAAGATGAGCTCTTTCTAGAGTGTCCGTCCAATCCAACATCAACCCAAATACCAAAAAAATATATCCCAATGGATGAAAGTTTTTAGACAACTACCTATACCTACGTGTCTCCAGGGACTTTTGAGGCATCTAACTAAAACCCGGGTACTTGGGTCTCATCAGTTTCAGTTATAATGTGTAGGATAGAATAGAGATGAAAATCATTTTTCCTTTTTTCTTTTCTCCCCCTTTTTTTCCCGGATACGGATTCATCATCCCTGTCCTATCTTTTATCTTATAGTCTTTTACTCATCCACACCGAGTGATGCATGGAATTTAATTTAGACTTGGGAACCATTTTTCTCGTTTTTTCCTATTTTGGCTGGTTCAGGCAGTGAATGTAATGTGAGTGGGATCGGGATCACACAATCTCATTGAGTCGATCAAAAAATATGAGGTGGGACTTTTCTATATTTGATACAGATTTATCCGAGAAAATGGCGTGCGCCTCCCTTTAACCCTTGATTTCATTGTAAAAATGACATTTTTGAATTGATTTTTGGTTTCATGGCTTCTTTTGTTGAAGACCTAGATTTCAAATCTTCTATCTCTAAATTAAAACCTTCGCTCGTTTGGTTGTAATTTGTATTTATAAGTCATATTTGTCCAAGTTTAGAATTTTGTTCATTTTGAGATTTCGAATAGAAATGAAAGTGAATTTTGAATAGTTATTCGGATGGATCCAAGTATCCAAGGTTATGGGTGTTGAAGAAGAGGTCCTTCTATCCTCTGATGATGAGAGGTTCCATGTCAGTGGATTTCTAATTTGTTTCATAAGTTTTCGTTTCATCCAACTCAAACTTATTTCCTTTCCGGCTATTCTTCAAAAGATGACGTATTTTAAAATTGAAAAGTTCCTTTGAAGAGACAATCCTTTTGCCTGGTTTCACAATCAAGGATCGGTAGAACAGTCAAAGAGGCGGTGACTAAAAAGTCTCCCTTTGCCCTCAAACGTGACTTTCCTTCCTCTCCACAAAATCCAATCTTAAATGGGATAAATGAAAACCTGAATTTATAGGACCAAGGCGCTTCTAGCCTTCTACAAAAGACAACAACGTTTCCCTAAAACTCAATAGTTTTAAAGAAGAGTCAAATCTATATCTATCCTTCATCGAAAAGATTCTTTCTCCAGGAATAAATAGACTTTATCATTGTCTACTTTGAGGAATTGGGTAAGGAGGAGGTCATGTATTGTACGTATGAGAGAGCGCCCTTGGCCATTTTTCCATGATTAAACTGCCAGTCATTTGATGTGTTTTCATTGTCATTGTTTTCTTCCCAAGGAAGGATTGATTGTTCCTCCTTACTGTAAAACACAAGGTTCATCTACTCGGAAGGAGGAAGTAGTAGTAAACTCATTTTCCTTAGTGGAGATTTTATGAAAATTTTAAAAAATTGGTTCGTATTGTGGCCATGCTTGAACGGATTCCATCAAGTCAAACTGTAACCACTTCATCATTTTGAACTAGAAATTGGGGTCCAATGTCGAAGCCCCTAAATGAGTTTTATTGTCATTGGTTTATCTAGATGAATAATATTAATATTAGTTGATTTACTCTCCAGCATTTTAATGGCTGGCTTCCGGGGTACAAATGCATCAGATCTTTCCATTTGACTTACCTTCTTGTCAATCGGTTGTTTTTTAAAACATCTTGAGACATTTTAACAATTCATTTCATTAAAAAGATTACATTGGTTCAGTCATAAACACAAAAGCTTGGTTTTAGAAAATATTGAAGGGATATCTGACAATTTGACAGTCTTGAGTGTAGTTTAAAACAAATGATAACTGGAATTGAAAGTGTCACTTTTGACCCCTTCTTCCTTCTGAGATCATTTCATTCCACTCCTTTGCCAAGTCATGGAAAGTTTTTTTAAAGATGAAAATTACCTTCTTGGAACAAATAGCAGTTGAGAAAGATAATGAAAAAAAATACTTCATGACATTCACGAGTTTTTCTTGTGTTGGGTAACCCCATATTATTTTTTGTGTACACAAACTATGCAAAGGTATCCTTCAACAAAATATTTAAGTGTCCGGACTGGAGGTGAGGAAGGAATTCCATCTTTCCTTTTTGGTTATTGTGTCCTCGTGAGAAACTGAGAAAATTGTAAACATGTCTTCTTTTTATCCTTCTTTCCTCACATTTTTTGGATGCCATTCTTCCCTTCTTTCTCATTCGTTTTCCATGGAAAGGTTAAAACAACAGGTAGACTGTACTAGGTTTTTCATACACATATGAATTTTTCAACGTTTTCTTAAACGAAATTCTTTAAATTGTAGGAAGCCAAAGTTCAAAAGTTTATACGTTGGTCCTAAGAAAGAGTTGGTTCGAGTTCACGTGTGTACTACCGTAAATGTACATTATTATGTTTATTAGAATCATAAGGATTTTGGTCCAAAATCTTTGGACAATATATTTGGATGACAAAGATAAAGAAGTCTAACTTTACTGTAAATGCACAAATGATTTTTTTGCAGCTTGAACTTCTTACAGAACTTCCAACACCAAGTTCGAGAGTATATAAACATATGATAATTAATCCTGGAAAAAGCTGCACGGCAATAGCACGGTCAACTTACTAGAAGTAACCCCTGATCCCGGTTTCTCAAAGTAATGTCTTTGTAGGATGCAATAAATTATTGTCATCAAGTTACTGGTGGTGTCATATTTTATGGTGTTTACATGTTAGAATAGACTGTCCATCCTTAAGTGCTCTGCTCACTCTCTCCCTCCCTCGCCTCATCTCATCCTTGTTAAGGTCTCAAGATCAACAAAGGACATTTGTCAAGTGAGCCCTGGGTCCTTGGGAGGGCTATAGTTTCCTCACAATCACAAAAAGACAAAAGGGACTTAATTGGCCTTTGGTTTTCTCTCTCAATCCTGTTTGTTTTCCGTGTCCTCATCTGACTTCAACTTCAACAAGAACCTGCAGTCCCTTGACTCACTCACATTCTCGTCTTGACTAGTAATAAGTTGTATGGTTATAAAAATAGTCTTTGTCTTGTCACCATCAGTCAGGTGAGACTGTAGAAGAGGAACTTAATAGGTTTGATTGAACAGTCGATGTGTCCGGGTGTCTTAAGTGGTGTCCTACACCTTGGGCGGAACCTTGTGTTTGTGTGGGATTTACCCCATTATTTTTATTATCTCGTCTTGGATTAAACCCTTGATTGTCTTGTATTATTAGTTAGTGCTTAGTCAAAGGGGGAGAAATCGGAGATGGATGAGTTCAGGTCAATGATTGTTTCGGTCTAGCTATTTCCCAATTTTTATTTTACAGCCCTTCAATCCACCATCAGGTACACTTACTCACTCTCCAACATGACTCAAAACTAAAGTGGCTGATTGGACAGGTTTAAGTGCTCTAATGGGCTCGGAGACACCGGTCCCTGATAAAATAAAAGTTTCAGCCGGACCACTAAATTGTATGTTTAATTGTTTGGATATGGGTTAGGAAAAAGTGTACCAGCTAGATACTGGTGAAGGAGTCCTTTAAGGGTCCTTTTTCATCCTCGGCCCTTTTGTTTCCCGTATCTTGGATAATAGGTTAAGCCGATTAAAGAGAGCCTCTGGTCGGTACACAAACAAAAGTAATTGTCAACTTTCGGAGTTTTACTCAAGGGAGACCATGGATGGATGTTGTTGGCTTAGCTCTCTTTGGTTGGGGATGAGACTAGAGTAATTAATATTTTAAAAAATATTAATGTATTGGTCTTTATGTATTCTTTGTCTCTTTGAGAGAAGAGGATGGTACTACCATCATGGTAGTATTGGAGGACCACACATCAGGATTTCATCCCTTTAAACAATTACTGTAAATAAAGTGGGGAGACTTAAATGGGATCTCTTCTGGGTACATATACAATCTGTGCTACTGGCAATTGTTTTGTCTTTTCTGACATTGGATGATTATGGTTGCCCTTAAAAATTGTTCAAGGGTGTTTTGAAAGTCCTTTGTTTTTAGGTCCCTTGGAAGCTGCTATTGCTATCTGTTTTTGTAGAAGTGGATTGTGACTGTCCCCTCGTTCTTAAGGTATTTATTATGCGTCATGGGGCTTTTGTCCTTCATTTCGAATATAGATTGGTAAACAAATAGTACAATCTCGTTAATTTTATTTCGTAAACACGAAAAACTGTTTTAGCTTATTACAAAATGTGTCCATGTGATGAGATTCATTCCGAATCAAATATCTTCGTATGCCTTTCTGTTGAAATCACAGAGCCTGCACAGTTAATTTACAGATATTTGTATGTTTGATTATACGATTTCAAGAGCTAAAAAATGGGGTACAAATTTATCTCATACAGCAGTTCATGATAAATCCCTACATAATATCCATGAAAGATTAATGAATGTTCAAAGGTGTGAGTGATTCATTTTTGAAGAAGCTTTTCTTCATTCTTTTGTCATCTGTCTGTGGTCAGGTGTTTCTCAAGAGAATGTTACATAACACACCTTGAGATAGACATTCAAGAAATTCTGCATTGGATTCTGAAAATCTTGTTTCAACTTATCAGGAGTCAGATCAGATCTGTTGATTTAGTAATCTGTGAAGGATTGATGATGGGCTTTCCCCAGTATCGTAGTCTTGTCAGTGAAGCACCTGAACGTTTTAAAGTCATCCATCAATATAACAAGGTGTCATCCTCATTGCATTCTGGGTCTATTGTATGTTAATGAAATGAAGGATGGTAAAATATGTCGATTATTTTTGTTTTGAAAGCTTGCTTATATTATATTATCAAAAAGTTTAGAAAGTTCTGTAGTTCTCAACATGAGTTTTTTAGACCCTTTGTTAAGCACAAGTTCATACCATGAACTGCCATATCCACACGACTATTACTAGTAATGCTCACTAATCGTTCGTAAGACCGCAAAGCAAGTCTCTACTGGATATTCTCACTGAGGGTGTTTTGATATGAATACAATTAAGTGCTTGATACAAAATACTAAACTCTCTAATTACTGCTGAGCTGTGTTTACAACCTTACAAACACCATATGGAATATATAGATTACGAATTTTTAATGTATTCCGTGAGAACTTTTAAGCAAATTTTAATGTCCTTGAACTTGAACCACCCTGCCTCATAGATTTACTGATATTTGTAAAAGGATATACCACAAGAAAGTTAAAGTTAGAAAAATGTATGCTGTATACCTGATAATTTTCATGATGATGTACATGCAGTAGCAAGTTACAAATATTTTAAAGCAAAAAATGCAGATCATCAATTGTTTAAAGATTCCACATTATGTGATCCGAAGTGAAATCTATCTTACTGCTTGCGTCCTCTAGTTGAACCCGTTGAATCCTCCCTCAGGTCCAATCCTGTAAGTTCATCAATCCCAGAAAGAACAATATGCATTTGTTTGTGCATCTGTGCATTTCAGTTCTTTGTTCATTTTTCCACTCTAGACTCACTTGATTGCGTCTGACGTGAGTAAATAGCGTTTTAGCTTACTGTTTTGTGAACTCATTTTTGAAGTACACTGTGACAATTTTAGAAAAAAAATGCCACCATGTTGTGTTGAATACTGGATCATTGAATCATTATGCCCTAAGATTTTCACCAAAACTTGGTTGTTCATTATTCTCTCGAGAGCCTATAAATTTGCGTTTTTTCTTGCTAATTCTGCAATGTTGTTCTGTTTAAAGGGGATTTGCTTCTTTAACTGTTTAAAATTTTAACAGTTTTAAATAACGGAAATTAGCAAATTAAACAGCATACTACAATTAAGATAACAAAGGTCAGTACGTCCTAGTTTATCAAACCAGAGATTTAAAATTCAATTACTTCATGTCATGTCATCTCGCATTGTTTTGAATCCGGATGAGTGAGTTCAACACGAGTTGTTATTGATCTGACTTAGCTGTACAAATCCAGGATCAGTTTTACGGATTTGGATGGTAAATTGAAACTCGAGCATTTGTATTTCTCAAATGAACTTTGAATCCAACCCTCGTCACCTGGTAGTCAACGTGCTTTTGAGTTACTGTCATCTCCATAATCATCTTCAGAGAAAGTATCCTTAACCTTCAACATGCACTTAATATTTACTATTTAACTTCAAAACATAAATTCTATTATTTTTAGTACAGAAATTTGACAAGGGTAAGAATTTGTCAAGATACTTCCTCAAAAACTTATCGTTTCAATTTCATGAGCCGGATTTTGGAAATCTCTAGAGGCTCCAACCCCCACACTTGAATTTATAAACTTTTTGAGACCATATATTCCGTTCGAGTATAATTCAGAATTCACAAAAGTTCCTTTTATTCATTTCCTAAGGACTAACCTAATCATCTTTTTTGAAGGGGGATAAAGTGGAGTGGGGGTGGAAAAACTGTTCTCTCTGATGATCCCCTGATTCAATTTTTCTGCTTTTGTTTTCTGGACTTCGCTTTTTGGTCCAAGCATGGAGAAAAATGAATTTCATTTCATCATCACATCACTGACTGACTCAATCTTTATATGCTACTATGAATCCCAAGTATGCCAAGTCCTTTCGTTAAATATCCTTTCCAGTTCCAGTCCAATCCCACAGGATATTTCATATCCGTACAAGTCCAACTTATGTATTTACGTTAGTTTTAGTTGAAATTTTAATGAAAAGAAAGAGCTGTCAAAGTGAGTTCATGTCTCTTTTGGATGATGATGAGATGTTTTGATTTTGTGTCTGTCTGTGGAATCCTTCCTTCTTCTTCTGGATGAATTGAGTGAATAGGATGGTCCAGGATCCTATTGTTCAAAATTATAGGATTGAGTTGGTCTTTTCCTTCATTCACCCATGCATCAATAAACTCTTTTACGTAATATCATAAAGGAAGTTCAAGGGAAAGAGGGAGATTCTGGTGGACCGAGGCTAAGGTTATGAAGAATACCAAGAGGATTTAGTATCATTCTTATTATTCTTTCAACCATACTGTGTACTATGAAAGGGGCTCATCTTCAATCAAGAAAATAGATACTGGAATAGGAATTCGGATATGGGCAAAGAATTAAGACAATAAGTAGACAATGGTCCAGGAGGAGGATTTCATAAGTCTTCAATGAGAATGAGGGACCTGGACCTTTGAATCGAGGCCTCTCTATTCTTTTAAACCAACAAAATTTTTGAGATCTTATCCCTTCATCTCATTCATGTACAGATTTTCTCTGTTAGAACTTGATTGTAAGCTCATCAACAAAGTTTAAAAACAAGGGCTCGGTCGGTAGAATTTCTATAGATGAATCATGGATCCAGTATCATGTTTTGTTACGTATCCAAATACCCAATGGGGGTTTCCTTTAACTTTGTGTATTTATTTATTTACTGTATTAAATCCATTTAGTCTACAACAAAAATTTGGGATGATTTTTTATATGAGCTTCCATAGTGGTCCAATCCAAATAGAAGACTTGGTTGTTTTTGGATGGACCCTTATTACCTTAACCTTTTTTTAGTAAATCATAGAATTTGTCAAAATCCTACTGTTCATCTGTGTCCTAAGCTAACCTCTGACCCAATCACACGGAGGACCTATTCAGAACAAGAGGTCTCAGAAATTATTTGTCCCTTCAATTCAGAATCTTACTCTCAATTGAGTTTGTATTTAGTTTTAAAATGAACGTTTATCTGTTGATACAAAGGGAACAGGGGGTGACACTTTTTGTTTGGGACCATTGTCGAGTGCTATTGTATTTCTGCATTGTTCATTAGATAGGATTGAGTTCCCAAAATTGCTTTGATACCTTTTGTCCTTCCTTCCTTGGAGAAAGCTGGGACTTCTGGAGAAGCTAGAATGGGATTTCTGGCCCATTTGGTTTACATTTTGAGCAATGACCTTGTCAATAATCTTGTTGAAAATTACGTATGGAAGATTTCAGAAATAATTAGAACTGCTACATTTTTTAGCCGTGATGACAAATTTCTTTGAAAAATTTTATTTGGTAGTTTAGTGAAATGGTTTTCTTTTAGAGGGTTTGGTTTTGGTGACGTAAAGTTAAGATGAAAGTGAAAATTCTTGAGTGAGAGCCTTTAATTTGGAAATGCATTCACCATGTTTTAAGGTCAAATCCAACTTTAAGACAAGTTTAAAATTGAGCTAGGTAGTGATTCATTCCCTCCATATTTGGGAGCGGATCCTTCATTTTGTGTAATAAGACTCGACCTTTCTCCCTAGGAATACAATAAATCATAATGATATCCTAAAATATAGTTGGAATATAATATTAATAATAGAGAGACATTCTGGGGTTCCTGGATAAAAAAGTCTAACAAAAAAAAGACAAGGAAAATCTACCAAAGAAACTAATCATAGTTATTCGAGTCGAGATGGAAAGAAGAGGGAGAGAGAGGTCGAGTGAGTGAGGGAGGAAGTGAGTTATGGCGTTGAATCAATAAAAGGACGTGAGATCCGTCTCTGTCTCTTCTCCGTGTCGTTCAAAACACATAAGGGCGTGAGAGTTGAGGCGTCTGCTGTGGTGTTCGGGGTCATCCATTGGTTCGCACCATTCCTCGTCCCTCAAAATCCTGCATGGCGGGTCTCTCCATGTCTCATGCGCTACATCAGCTTGGATCTTGTCCGGGAAAAGATTATTTCTGAGCTGGAGTCTTACTTGGAGAAAACACTGGAGTACTCACGGATGGTGAAAGCGAAAGTGAATGGAAGGGGATCCCAAGATTTTGAGGTAGAGGGAATATGTGTTAGTTAGGTACTTTTTCTGAAGATCAACCTACGGTTCCTTGAGCTTATGTGTGTCTATGTCCTTTTTGATGATAATAATCTTGTTGGATTCCTCCTGGAATGAATCTCCTTTTCTTTTTCCCGAGATTATTTTGTATTATTATTGAGTTGTGAACTTTTCGGTTAGGTAGTTAAATGTGGAATTTGAACTTAAAGAAGTATGGGAATAGTCATTTATGGAAGAGATCCAGAACTAGAAATGAATTTGGTGGAATCGAAATGGAGTGGGACCCTGAACACCCCAGGGAACCCTCAAGGTTTTAGTTTTGTACTGGAGGAGAGATGATAATAAAGGTTGCATCTGGCTTCCATTTTTAAAGAATTTCTCTGTGATGAGGATGAAAATAATGGTCCTGTCACTACCAGATCTGTAGAGAAAGTCTGGGGGACACAAACACAGGGAAAAGTATTTTGGAGATCGTAGGATGGAAAACCAATTCCAAATTTTCTACTTTGGAATGTTTTTATTATTTTTATTGATCCCTTAGGTCATTCTAAACTGACAATTCTTGAATTCTTGCATTTAGTAAAGTTTTGTAGTTGTAATACATCTAAAAGTGTTGAATACTTTTAATTTTCACAGTAAATGTTGCATGAGAAAACAAGTTCAGGATTTAAATATGATTCATGCAGATTCATATTTTTGACAAAGCCTTATGAAATGTCAGGAACTAAGGAAATCCAAGAGATTTGAAATATGTTTTATGTCTTCTTTTACGTTATTCATACTTTACAATAACATGTTAACCAAATTAATGTTGGAACTTGTTTAAATATAAAAACTACTTGTAGGTTCACTAAAATTTTCACTAACAAGTTGTTTAATTCAAAAAATCTTTGCAACCCGAATAAACTTCACAAAGTAATTTTACTCGTTTTTGGTAATTGGGCTACTTAAAATATGTTTCCTACCGTAAGCCGCAACATCGAATCGCTCAAAATACTAACTATTCCATTGTATTTAGAAAAAAGATAAATCACAACGTGTTTTAATACAAATATTGAAAACAATAGTTATCTTTGCATCATAATAACACTAAAGTTAAAGAAGAAAACGCGCTTTTAGAGCAAGAGAACAAAGTTCTTGGTTAGGCGAACAATTGAACTATTAAGTTACTCATGAATTTGACTCACTTTAATTGTGGAATCAATTTGTTACTGCAACCACTTTAACTTGAACAAAAGGT
>JAQIYE010000156.1:0-16277 GCA_034699765.1 Xenyllodes armatus
ACTGGGTTGATTTGATTTAAGAGCTTATTATGTAGCGGAACGAAGTGGAGATTCATATAGGTTTCACGATGTCTGTGTGTGTGTGTCCGCGCGATAACTTTCGAACGAAATGCGATAGGATGCTGAAATTTGGTATACGTGACCCTTGAGGGATGAGCAGGAAGCCTATTGAAAATGAGCCATGTCCGTGACCTTTGACCTCGGGCTGCAATGGTTACCCCCCGGGGATACACCTGATGACCCATATTGATATTGGTGTCAATCGACGAGGGTTGAAAAGGAGATCATAATTTGGCATGGCGACCCTGACCAAAGGTCAACCGTTTGACCTCTAGAGGTCAAAATGTTAATTTGAAGTCTGAGTCAATTTAAAGTCAATTTGAAGTCAAAGTTGAAATTTTGTATTTTTGAATTTGATGATGTTCTACGCCATTAAAACCACATTTTACCCCTAAAAAGACTGTTTTAATGCTGTTTAACCGCTGTGACTATACTTTATCCAACGCGTTCATATTCCGCTACATTGTAATATCCGGATTACGTCGGTTTATTATATTCATTTTATGCAGTTTTGTAATTTGTACACATGAGCTCTCCAGGGTTCTGATTGTGACACGGTCGTGACATGGGCATTGTAAGCTTTACATATTAATGAATTTTTTGGAAAAAGTAAACAGCTAACAATTAGTATTTTGAAAATTTTACATAAGAAATGATTGCATACCGAAAGCCAAAGCTAGCAGCATCCGCAAGAGGCGGAACAGATATATTGTAACCTTGATGAATAGAATGAGGAAGATATTTGATCAATTCCATCTTTATATGGGCATGTTTACTTTCTAATTACGGGAAAGTTATTTAATGTCTACTAGAATATTTTGAAAGCATTAACTTTGGCCAATAACCACTATACACGAGCATGTCACCAAATCTGCAAGTCCTTAAGTGTAGTACCAACAAAACGTTGAGTAGCACTTGACTCTGGATCCTAAATGTTCGTGACAAATGGGAAATAGAAAGGCTTTGCGTGACCTGACTTTTCCTTTTTTCGAAAGAAAGGGGTAAAGTTGATGTTTTCACCGGAAACAAACTGAAGTTCGAACTATAGAAGATCTTGTCCATTTTATAACAGGAACGGGTTAGGTTGAGGTTTGTTTCATTTATTTACAATTTGAGGCAATTAAATTTCAAAACATTCATTTTATAGTTTTGTTTTGTTAGGGCAAAATTTCATTGATGGATTGTGGCCTGCTAGTTAAATTTGGAAGATTTATGTATTGTATTGTGTCCTATTACAATAACCTATTGATGGTCTCAACCCAACCCAAAACTCTAGCAGGCAAGAAAGACAAAAGCATTTTATTGCGAAATTTCGGTTGAAAATCATCATCATCGCCATATACTCGGCATATGGTTACCCCGACAACCTCATATGAAACTGGTGTCATTCGAGGCGTCTCATTATGGCAAACATTAACATTGAGCACTTTGACCTATGTTATACGGTTTGACCTCTAGAGGTCAAGAAAGGTCAAATTTTCATTTTTGTATTTTCAAATGCAGAAATTCATAAGACGCATACAGAAAGCATTTCTACGTTCAAAATTACATTCGACCGTTGCAAGACCTCAACCAAAGGTCAAGGTCAAATTAGGCATTTTGAGATTTCGAGCATTTTTTATACAGAAATGTATAAAGCGTGTATGGGACCCAGCAAAAACGCTTACGTTAAAACGTTTACGCAAAAACATTTTCGTCTGCGCACACCATATCTAAAGTCTGCTTACTTAGTGCGATTTATTTTTTTCTGTCGGGCTACCATTTGGGGTCCGACTAGTCAAATGGAACTAGACTTAATTAGTCCTTTAACACCAAAATGGTAGGAGTTAAGCCTCTTTAATAAAACATCAAATATTGAGATCTAATATAATTTCATTACAGAAGAGGTTCAGTGCAGGTGACACGTCACCTAGAGATTTTTTGTTGGGGTTTATTTATTTTGAAGCCTTGTTTATGTACCACGTAATGGTTATCCTTAATGGTTTCTTCATTAAAGGGAAATCCTGCCCGGGTCCCTGATAAATGTTTTATTGTGTTCCAATTGATGACAAAAGGGGTGTTAGTTGGTTAATTAACTTCTTGGGATGCGAAGTGTACCTTTCACGAAACTACCATTTCTCAGGAGGTAGGTTTAGATTTCTGCATTTCCTCAGGTATTTACAATGGTGATGATAAATGGTATATACCTATTATTGCTAGAATCGTTTCAACAATTAAAAGTGAAATCTGTGTCATGCTGGTGACATTTGTTTGAGTTTTTAAAGGTCAGCAAATATTATTTGGCTTTTAAACATGTTTCGTAATATAACACTTTGGTTCGTGTAATTCGCATTATAAGAAAGCTAATATGCATATTTGTCTCTCAGGGATTCCTAATTTTTTTCTCGCAAAATTAGAATTCGAAATAGTGCCGAGGACTAAATGGAGTATTCAGGGATTAGAAATCTTCGTTTTATTTTTCTCTGTATTAGTATTATTTTTCAGTGGTTGGTTATAGTTGGTTCTTTCAAGAGGCCTAATATGTTCTCCTTCATCAAAGGGCTAGTAGTAGTCCTTGAGCCTGGAAGAACTGGATTTGTTTCCTAAATTCCATTTTCCAGCAGACGACCCTCCATGACATCCCTACCCTAAAGGAACAACTAGACTACTAAACTCTTTTTCCCTCCTGGATAAAAGGAGGGATTTAGTCCCTAGAGGAACCACCAGAGGTATTTGAGTATGGATACTATGATGGTCATGGTGGTGAGTGAGTAAGTAGAGCCAGAAGTCCCTGAAAGGTCCTTCCTCCTTGTTCCTTTTTTTCCAAAGTTCCTCCTGGAGAATCCAGATCAGAATTCAAGAGAGGAGGTAGAAGCAGAGTAAGTGAGGAAGTTAAATGTATTTAAGGTTCAAGTCACGCTGTTTTGGTTTCATCAAATTCCTTTTTCCCCTTCCTTCCATGGAAAACGAAACTCTCTTTCCTCCATCCTTGACTCCTGGTTTTTACGGACGTGTAGGAACTGGAACTACCTCCTCTTCCTCTCTAAACGTGACAGACATTTTATGTCATTGGGGAATCTCTCTGGAGAAAATATGAGAAGACGAAGAAGGAAAAAAACTTTAGGTAGATTTTTTTATCCTACAATTGGGAGTAGTTTCAAGACTTTTGGGACTTCAAAAATCTACCAACTCTTCTAGTAGTACTTCCACTTCCGTCTTTTAACCCTAAGTATCCAAATACATGAATATTTAAGGGAGAGAGGAAGAAGAGATTTTTTTTGTAGTTGTTTCGAAGACTAAAAGAAGAGGAAGAAGATTTTTCTATGAGAACAAACTTGTCATTCTTTTATTTAGGTTTTTTCGGGTGATTTGGAACCTCACAAAGACTTTTTTAGGAGAGAGGATGGGCGGGTGCTTCATGGTTCCTCATTTCTCGTGTGCATGATTGAACTTGTCTCCAGAAAGTTCCATTTTTACCCCTGTGGTGATTCAGAGACAGAATTAAATTTTAAATGGGGATATTAAAATGCAATGATTGTTTTTTTAGTTCTAGGAAATAAATATTACCTCAAGTCCAGCTGGAGCTGGAGAGAAGGGAAGATTTGCAAATTACGACATAGTTTATTTACTACAGTGGTCCTGAATGAGCTTGGACGATTACAAAATATTTGTGGCCATTTAGGAGAGGGAGTGGGTTGCAAAATTTGGATCAGATTTTGGAGTTTAGGTCCCAAAATACCAGTTAATGCAATTATTCCCGTAAATATTAAGGACATACAACGATGTCAAAAATATGAACTGAAGCCAAGCAGTATACGTACGGTTTCTCTACAAAAAATTGACATCTATAGACGGAAATTTGTATTTCGAGGCTCCATTGTTATAGTTAAAGCCGCTTTGTTGCTATAGTAGGGTCCTTGTGTGTAGTGACATCCTAGATGGACTCCAGTGAGATCACGTAGAAAAGTCCTGAAAAAATAAGTGGTGACAATTTGTCATCCTCTCTCTCTCTCTCTCGCATGTCATTGATGATGATGTAGTAATGTGTGTATTTGTGGAGGGTCTTTGGTTTCTCTCTCTTCTGGAAAGAAATGGAGAAAGATGAGCTTTTGAGGCTCAGAGACAGACATGGCTGAATGGATATAAAAGGGTTGAGAACTTGAAACCATGAACTCAGTCTCATTCTTCCTTACTTTCTTTCTTCTGCTTTCTCTTGTTCAGTTTGAGTTTTCTTTTTGCAAGAGTTCGTCCTTCCGTTTGCAGAGGGAGAAAAAATGGACTTTTATTTCTCTCTCTCCTTCTTTTATGTCTTTTCCAGTAAACCATGAAGTAAGAAAGGAAGGTTGTTGAAGGAGACCAAACTACTAAAAAAAATTACAAGGGATGTGTATTATGTGTGGGAATCAAGAGGGAGGAGGAGGATAGGATTCAATGACCTGAGCCTGACCATACCGGTTCCTTTTTTCCTCTTTGAATTACTGCTGGTCTCACCACCACCCCTCATTTTTACTGCTTCTTTCCTTCCTTAGAAGGAAGAATTTCTCCATCCTTTTGTATTATGGATTGACCTTTCTAAGAAGTTTTTTTTTGGTTTTCTAAATGAGACAAACCACAATTCATGGACTTGAGCTTGAGCTTCCTTTCTCCAATACGTATCCATTACCTTTCATTTCTTTTCTAGCCGACAGAGTCCATAAAAATCTGGTAAAAGTAAAAGGTGGATGTATTGTATTAAGGTATAAACCCGAAGATAGGTAAAATGAACTAGTGCAAATGTATGGTAATCCTAAGCAATCTCTATTAATGGTGAAAGCTTCACTTCACAAATTATAAGCATGAGAAAACTCAAGATTTAGAAAGTGAAGTTCCTGCTAGCTAGTGGTCGTAAAATTGTGATCCTAGATTTACTTTCGATTATTGTGTTTTTTCAAATTGCAGTCGTTTTCGATTTTACAATAGTTATGAATCCGTGCAATTTTTTAATCTTATTTGGATAATGTAATTATATCTAGCTCATTTTCAGATTTGAAGAATTCATTCTTAAACCAAGAATCTGGACTTTTGTTATGGTTGAACAAGTAGTACAGATAGTAGTAGTCCATATGTTTGACATAAACCCTACCTTATCCTATCAAGTCCAACTCTAGTTGTTCGAGTGTTGGATCTACTTTACTTTCTCAACTTGTACTTCAAGTGTATTCATGTCCCGTTCGTGTGGCTCCTATCCTAGCCCTCCTCTGCTTTCCGTCTCCGTTTATACTTTCTCCTACACAAAAGACCTTAAAAGAGATAGAGTAAAGAATACGTCTTTCTTTCTCTTGAGGCTCTCTCTTCAATCCTACTAATCAATATCGTTTTTTCCCCTTCTTCTTCCTTCTCAATCTCAATTCTCTTGAAGAGAATATAGAAAGTCAATACGTATGCTTATGTTCCTCGTGATTTCTTAGCCCCCTTCAAACAAAATTTCTTTTGAATGGCTAAAGGAATGAAGAGAGAGAGAGCAAGTGATGAGGGCAGACTAGTGGAATAAGATCTATAGAGAGAGACGAGTTGAAGAAAACTCCAAAAAAACTAGAACTTTATTCTAGTCTTATAATGGGAAAGTTACACAGAGGGACTGGAGAAAGTCTCTAAAAGAAAAAAATGAGTCCGACCAACTTCTTATTAGAAGACCCCACACACAGCTGAGATTTATTTATTTAAAGAGGCTAACCTACACATATATACGGGCTGAGCTTTAAGGATTTTTCTCCATTTTTTATCCTTTTCATGGAATCCATAGAAAGGGAAAAGTCAAGGTGGAAGAAAAGTCTATCACATTTGAATATCTTTCATGACTGACTTTCCCTCTACGCTTCTTTGAAGGACTCAGGAGAAAAAAGAAAAACTTGTCACCCCTTACTTTCACTTTTGCTGTTTTTCACTTGAATGCTCTTCAACTTTTCGGATCCGACAAAGAAAATCCAAGTCTACAAGAAAAAAAAGAAAAAAAAGTGTCGTTCAGTCTCAGTGATCCTGATCAGATATCTAGTTTCATTTCATAGTTCATGTGGTTTATTCTCCATTGAATTTCATGTACATAGTCCTCTCGGTCATGTTGTTATTGTATTTTGGAATAATAGTCAGATCAGAAGAGGACTAACTTTGCCATTTCATTTTGATATAGATTGGATTACATTTTTATATGAAATTGAAGGATGTAATGTAATGTGAGGGTGGGTGGGTCACTTTCTCCAGGTCTTTGTTTGGTATTGTATTGTATTGATATGTGTCATAATACTAAATTTCTTTTGAAGATACTTTCTGAGAGTATGGTAGGAGTTTTGCTGATGGAGTGTTATTTTGTACACAGGTATATTGATCAAGCAACTTAAAGGCCCCTTATAGTTTGTGGAAGGAAGGTTTCTTGCCTTTTTTACTTTGATACTTTGATTTGAAAGCATAGTTTTTGATTTTTTGAATTTTCAATCTTGTATGCATGAGGTTTTACGTTTCATACTCGTACTACTCTTCAGTCCTCAACAACACAAGGGTTAAGCCTTTCTGTAAATTGAAGTTGATGATGCCAGGTCATATTACTCCTAACGAAATGCGAGAACAGGAATTCCAGGGTCATTATTAATTAGCACAAATTATATTGGTACAAGGTTAAGGTTAGGAATTTGGGATTTCTTCGGTGGGATATCCAAAGATTTTCTTGAGAAATGAGAAGTTTATGATTTGATGTCATGCTTTTTATCATGACTTTCAATTTCCACCCCGTCTTAAAATATGCATTGCTTTGAAGGATCTTTCCCTTCACTTCACCATTACATTTTTTGAATGAAATGAATGGGGATGATTTATTCTACTATGCATGACTGATTTTTTATAGGAAAGGATAATTAATCAGTTTTGTATGTTCATCATCAATAATTATGATTGGTTGAGGACATTGTTAGGTTAAATGGTTAGCCGCCATGATTTTTATAATTGAATAAACAATTAATCCGTTTTTATTCTAATTTTTCAGAAAGCACGAGGACCTGGCACGGCTTGTGAAACTGCAGCACGAAGACCTGGCACGGCTTGTGAAACTGCAGCACGAAGACCTGGCACGGCTTGTGAAACTGCAGCACGAAGAGGTATGTCGTTTCAACTCGTTCACGTTCTCTGTATTCTGCAATACGATACGATACCTTGGAATTAGCCTTGACATGACACCATACACAGACAGCTTAATTAATTTTAATTCACCAATTCCAGTGCGTGCACTGCACATATATTTTAGGATCTGTTGCAGTTTTATTTTAGTAAATGTGAAACACAACTCAATAGTGTTGATCCCTACAAAAAAATTAAGCAGAGATTAACCAAATAAATCTGGTTTACTGGCTTTCTATATGCTCCTTATGTGACTTTCATATTCGTTTACTACATATTGGCTTGACGACTCTTCATCTACAGAGATCCATTCTTGAATGGATTGAGTTGGGACCCTCGACTGATGAAGATCAAGATCTAATAATGTGCATATCCGATCAGTTAAGGTTAGGCTAGAATGCTAATTTGCCTCATCATCATCAATCATCATAATTGCCATGTTGATGAAGTGGTTTTGTACAAATTCCCTGATGATAATTGTACTGCATAATTACTTGTGATAACAACCGCTAACCTCATCTTAACCTCAAGTCAACTACTGTAAATGTCAGACCAGAAACCAGAACCTAACCCACCATAATATTATATTCATGCATGCAATGTACCCCACTTGAATGTGTTTAAAAGAGGCAAAAATGTTGGTTTGCGTTTGGTGGGAGCAAATGCTTCTTGTGTTGAAGCAGCACACTTTATACGTGAGACATTAAAAAGATTAAGTGTTTGATTGTTTCAGATTGTTAAAGAAAGTTAAAAGTATGTCATGTCCTGAGCTAAGAGGGTGATAAACCAGATTTGAAGTCACTTAGCCTTCGATAGCTCAGTTGGTAGAGCGGTGGACTGTAGTTGATTCAAGGATATAGCAGAGATCCATAGGTCGCTGGTTCAAATCCGGCTCGAAGGAAATAACTTTTTTTGTTGTTTTATGCCTTTGTTTTGACATTTAGAATATATTAATTGATGAATACTAGTGCAGTCGTTTGGTCAAATCAAATAATTTTTAAATGTGCTAGGTCCCAATGTAATCACTAATCACACGGGTATTGTTTGTTTGAAATTCTGATGCATATTCGGAGTAAATTGACAATAATGATGGTTTTGTATCTTTAGTTAAATCCAGATTTTATATTAAATAGATTAGATGTCATAGATGTGCGTTAAACACATTACACAAAGACAGGAAAAAGAGTGTTTTACAAATTAAATTTTAAGGTAGGATTTTAACCACCTTTTTGGATAAAAAAAACCCAAGTTCCTCCATCTCATTCATATCATACTACTCATGTAATGACATGACATGATTCATTGATTCATCAATACCTTTCATTTAGGTAAACGACAAAAAATGGACTCCTGTTCCTGTCTTTAATATGAATATTTGTTTATCGAAGTGGAAATAATCTGAATTCCAAGAATTAATAGTGAAAAAGGAATGTCAGAAAGTTGAGCAAACGATAAAGAAGATATGCAGTTTCATGTTTTATGGAAATGTAATAAGAACAGTAAAATGCATGTAGGGAGGGTAGCGAAGGCCCGTCAGGATATCATGGACCATGGAGGTCAGGTTGTATTGAAGGAGTTCTTTTTTCATTTTTGCGGACTTGATTCCAATCGGTTCGTATCCGAATCCAGAATGTGATTTCAATATCATCATTATTTAAAATAATGAATCAAATCAGATTTATCTGCCCCTAACGTTTTAAATAATGGATCCACTTTGGATCAAATTTGGAATGAGCGGTTTTATAAATAATAATAATACAAGACAATAATCGGATTAGATCTAAAAAAAAAAATCTAATCGAATCCGGTCCGGTTGAGGGCCTTAACCAAAGTCTTATCATTTTGAATGAATGAGTCTTGTGTGTGAGGGATAGGTTTTGGTCCAAGGATAAGAAGGCGACTTTGAAGGTGGTGATGGATGATTCATGGAGACTTGACTTGGACTAGGATATCCATGCATGAAATCAGTAGAGAGACTGAGGATGGACAGAAATTTGATAAGAAATTTGCGTAATTAGTACATAGTGGTGTACTAGTAACAAGCGTCTCATGGTGTTATGTTGTTGGCATAGGAAATATGGATTTTTTGGGTCGTTTTTTGGCTCTCAGGCTGGCTTGTCTTGCCCTTGTCGTTTTTGAAACGGCATTATTTTAGTGTTGTTGGGGAAGTAGGAAGGTCGCAAAAGCCTAGGAACAGGAGAGTCAAGTGAGGTATCATTGAAGTACAAGTAAAAATGATAGTAGTATGAAATGAGGAGGTGTGAGATCTTTAAGGACAAGAGGTGACCGGTCATCTTGTTCAATTTAATTGAACTGAATTAGTTTTAAATTTTGAAAACATAATTTGTTAATAGTTGAGTTAGTGGTTTTGCTCCATTTTGTTCGTAATCACATCGGTTGTCGGTAGTGGACTCACTGAACACAAGTTCTTTGCATTAAAAGTGCTTAACTTTAGGCCTTGTGCCTTGAATTTTTTTTTTCTGTCATGGACCTTAGGGTCAAACCACCAAAAGCGGGTGAGTTAAGCTATTTAGCAGTAACATTATATATGGATCAGGGTATACATATTTAGTAAACCTAATTATTGGCATAATTTAAATGAACATTCCTTAAGGAAAATCAGTAGTAGTTTGACTTCACCTGGGGGTGAGGACCCCTCACTCCGCCCCCCCCCCCTGACCGAGACTCTTGAGAGTATAAAAAGCTATTTTCTCCAGAAATTGTTGTAGTTTTAGGGTATTTTGATCGAAAATTTACAAGATTTTTGAATTTGAAGGGATTTTGACCCAAAATTTCCAATTTTACTTATTTCTGCAAGAAAAATGGTTCATGCTTATTTGACTCCAAAATCGTTTGGAAAGGGGGTCTAAATAAATAGGCACTTTCGCTATATAAACCCCACAACTTTTTGTGCGCTTACACGCGCCATAATTTGACTTAAGACTGTAGCGTCGCAGAGCCCCTTTGGCTTCGCTCGGGAGGGCTCCCCCCCCATTGACAAACCGTGTGTTTTCGAATGTGTTCTCCGCACATCTTTATTGTCGTTGTCATACCCAATTCCTCCATTCATTATTACTGAAACAAAATCTTAAATTATTGCTAAATGAGCAAAGACAAAATAAAATGTTTGTTGTAGCTTCCTGTCATTTCAGTGTCCTTTGATATACCAAAAATAAGCCCTTTTCAAGTAAAAAGTCATGTTTTCATTAAATTCATAATTTTTCTTATTTCTCTGCTTTTGTGACGTGAGAGGAGACCAAAATCTTTTCCATCTCTCAGACACAAACACCCTCATCTAGGAACAAGTACTGAAAAACTACAAAAGTTCTAAGAACCAACTTTTCACATTTCTTTGGTTTCCTTTTGTTTTCTGCTTTTTGGGCATGAGAAATAAAACGATTTTTGAGCATGAGAAAGAAAACAAGGGTGATTTGGGATCGTGAAACTTGAACCCGTCTTTGTCCTGTGGTCCATAAATCATTCAAAGTTCAAACTCTTTTTATTTTGGTGATGATGATGCTTATGAGGGAATCGAGAGAAAGTAAAGTGAAAGTACCAAGAACCAAGACGAAAACCGTAAAGTAAAACGAGACCAAAATGTCAATATATAGTCTAAAGTCTAAAGAACCATTAATAGATTCTTATGTTACACCAAGGATTCAATAATTCGTTTGTCCTTGACATCACATCGTCTCCCCATCATCCATTGATCGTCATCTCAAACGACAAAGAAGTGTTTTTAAAAAGTAGATTTACGATTTTGAATTGAACTAGAAAATCGTCTCTCGTTTCTCTTGTTCTTGTCCACCTTTTCGTTTTTGAAATGTTGATGAATTTAAGGAATTTGAGCCATTATCAGACGGGGTCTGAAATTTTGCAGAATTAAATCTGTCAAATAGTCCTCGATGCATTTCATCATGGTTTCGTGGGTAAAATTTTTGGGATGGTTTGTTAAGTAACTTGACCTTTGTGGTGGTAACAGAAGGAACCAAGAAATTTATTTTTGGTAATTTGTATTCCTATGCTACACCCATCTCGTTTCTGAGGTTCCTTTAGTACTTTCTGATCTGAATTGAAAGTATGTTTTTAGTAGTGTCCCTTGCATAAACTGAAATCCAAAAGTGAGCAGGGAATGTAGTATTTGAATGAAGGTAGCATTGGCGATGAGAACATCTTCAGAATTCTAAATTTGAGACATCTTGAGTATTTATTTAGTTTTCATTGTTTCCTGGCTGAGTATATCATTTCTTGGGTAGAATATATAGGAAGTGCATTGGCATTAATATTATATATGCGTTATATATTTGTGTTAGAAATGAAATGGTTCATAATAATAATACAATGAAATTGAAGTGTCTGATGCATCATGAATCTTTGGTTGGCGAATAGCTTTTGAAAATAAGTTTGTCTCTTACTTTTCAGACTCTACCATTGACAATCTCGATTCCGAAACAGATGATGATGACAATATTGCTAGTAGTAACCTACAAGACTATCATGAGGAGGGTCGTGCCCTCCCTGATAGTTCAAATATTGAGGATGATGAGTCTGGAAACCTTTCACTGAATGACAATTGGCAGAGGGATCCATCTCCTTATGTGTTGGTGAGTGTGGGACAGATATGTAGGGTTGAAAACAATAATATGCAGTGCAGATTTAATTAATATCACTAAAAATATGATCATTTTATTTATTTGTTGCATTGGAATATTCAGAATGAGTCTTCCTCGTCATCAGTTGGATCCATAGGAGGGGATGTCAAACCTGATCGTGGAACAGCACATGTGGAATTACATATCCCGATCCCAAGACCAACTCATCAAACACTTTTTACTCCCTATGCTTCATCCCCAATTACAAAAGTAAGCAACTGGGCCGAGCCAACTTTTTCGAACTTGGGACACTATAATGCTGAGCCTGCGAGGCATTATTCTGTAAAGAAAGAGATAACTGGAGCAGAACGTATAAACTCTGATGAACTGGACCTGTCTAAGAAATCCAAGTTAGGGAGTGGTAGCAAGGTAAACTGTTCATGTTGACCATATAAAATCTTATCAACATCAACTGTATCATTAGTTACAAATTAAATGCGACTAATTTTTAGGTTACAGCTAGCGGTTCAGCTGATCAAGTGCCATACTCTACACAGAGTTATTCTTCTGCTGGTGCCCGAGAACCACAGCTCTTTTCTGGTTAGCATGATCATTTTTAGATGAATTTTTGAGTTTACAGCAGTACCTACATTTCAATCGATAATCCAAACCAATTTAAACGAATTTAAAACTTTATATTAGGGGTAACTGCAAATACGACCTCAAGTTCCTTCGGCTCAATTGAAAGTCTTTTGGATTCTAGACCCTCAAGCACAACTAGTGCAGCTGGAAAATCCGCTATCTTAAATGCCAACTATCAAAGCTCCGCTCAGAGTCCTTTTTATGTCCAAGCATTAGTTGATAGTAGTCAATCTAACAGCGGTGGGTCCTTCTCACACTCTCAAAGTGCATCTCCACGAGGTCATAGTCCTTCGCGGGAACGTGAAAGTTACAGGTACATTATTTAACTTTGATTGGTTGATTGAGGAATGCTTTGAGAATTGACTACACGGAAACACTGTTTCTGTGATGAAGCACGCCCTTTTTATTTGAATACTTCTTTGTTCAAATGCTAAATAGATGTATTACCGTGAAATAAGCACAAAATTTTTTCCAAAATGTTAAAAGTTCCCGAAAATGTTAAAGTGATTATTTCTTGTCATTTTTTTTCTTCTCTGGCATTCCAATCCTAATTTTTTATAATTGCACCCAGGTCTGATCGGTGTACATAATTAATATTCTTTCTAGCAGTAATGTAAGCAGCTTGAGCCGAGCTAGTGGATCTTCTGTTTCTCAGCATATGTTATTGAATCCCTCCGCCAGCGTATTGTATTCTAAACCTTCTACATGGACCAGGTTAGTGCTTTAATTTTATTGTGCAAGGGATTATAACGGATTACTGTACTGAGCTGAGGTGTATAAGTCTTCAGCGTCCCGTTAATAATTTTTTACTTGCAGTGACTCCAGATCCTCACATGTGCCTGATCTCACATCAAACTTAAGGAGTTCCGCACAGTCATCTGCTATTTCAAGCTCAGTGGCCAATGTCGGCAACACATATGCAAACTCAGTCTACCCATTTGGTGGACTAACTACTCTCTCACATAATTCCACATCATCAATGTTTACTCCACCAACAATGTCAGCGAGTTCATTATTGCCACAACCACCGTCTTTTGGTTCTGTTGGAGATCAGCTGGTTCTAGGTTCACTTATAAAACCCAGCTAACCGTCAATGTTTTAGTATGGATTGGTATTGCAATATTATAAAATACCATTTAATCTCAATACAGGATCGAGCTCTCTAGTCCGGAGGGAAAGTGAATCAAGGTTTTTGCCTGGAGAGAGGCTCACTGCTGCTGCTGCTGCTGCACACTTTTTAAATCGGCCAACTGAGCTGAACCCCCATCACCAATTTCTCTTGTCACGCCATTTCTATCCGGGTTCTGTAGGAACTGGACCAAATGTTCCTCCTATTTCTCCGAGCCTGTTTTCTAATCCTCTGGTAAGCGTTCTAACTTAACATAACGCATTAAAAACCAAAAAGAGTTATCTTAAACGTAACCTTTTTGTTTCTCACCAGTATAAGGATTTGCCTTCAGGATTAGAGTCTCCCTTTTACAGAGGAAATTCAATTGGCTATCCAGGGTTTAATGGAATCATTCCGCCCCCTGTTCCCACGTTCAATAGTCCATTTAGTCAACCGACTTCGACCAGCACAACTGCTCCAAAAGTAAGTTAATGCTCAATAGCACAATAATTAATCACTGAGAAATAAAAGTACCGTGAAACTAACTAAGTTTTTTGTTCGCTCATATTTAGAAGCCTGGGAAATGGAATTGTATGCACGTGCGGATTGCTTGGGAGATTTACCAAGAACAACAGAAAAGTGGCGATCACAAAAACATGAACACATTGAGGACATCTTTATCCTCCAGCCGCGCTCCTGGTACTCAGACCACAACTACCAGTTTCCCAGCCACCGAGCTCCTTCGAGCCACAAGTTCATTTCCAGGCTCTTCGAGATCTATGGACGTGGGACCTCCTCTCATGACCCATGCGGTCCCAGCCCATACTCAACCACCAAGAGTATTTGATCCGTTAAATCAATTCTACCTACAAGCAAACCTTGGTACTGCTCTTAAAATGTTCAAACATGCCTATTACGTTTAAATAATTAAGTTTTATCAATCTTAGTTAAAGTATAACTATTACACCCTTTATTTTTAGGATCCGGACGTTATCCACCGTATGGAACAAGCTTTAGTGGGCTTGCTGGATTTGCAAATAGTCCGTTAGGTTTATCAGGAGTTCCATCGATCGATGAGCAATGGAACAGGTAAATCCAAGTGCTACTGCTAATCCAACTCAGCCAGATTCTGTGCTGTGTTCGTGTATTCTCATTTCTCAACAATAATTGAGATTTCATTAAAAATTTAGGTACCGATTCCCTATGTTCCCAGTTGGTGGCATACCTCCTTTGTTACCAAGTCACCCGACAATACCAGTTGATCGAGAAAAGACAACGCCGAATGAATCTCGACGTCGCAAGGAAAGAGATGATAGACATGAGCGGCGTCTGGAACGCTCTGAAAGTCAAGGAACTCGTGACCCCTCTCCTGTCAGGGAGCGATCTCCACATCGCCGTACTAGAACACCAGTTGAGAATGGTGATGGAGATTCTCGGAGCTCTCGGTCTACGGAATCATGTTCAACGGGCAATCAGCAAAATTCTAAAATCTCTAAATCTAAAGATCGTAATGGAGATAGGGAGAAGTCTGAGAAAATGGCTGTACAAATTGAGAATGTGCCAGAATCGATTGGGTCTGGGTAATTCTATGACCTTTATATTGAAATTCGTTAGCGATGCAGTATTGAGTAATTTATAATAATAAAAGAGCTCTCTCTTTTGTTTTTAGGGTTCTTCCACAAGCCAACGCTGCTAGAGGTAATATGACAACTGGTTGGGATGCAAATGTAGGAATGAGTTTCAGCAGGGCATCCGAAAGAAACGATACCTTTAGAAGTGGCCTAAGACCCTTTTCTGAGCAGGAGTTTCAGCATCTAAACGAAAATCAGCGGGAAGCTCTGCGGTTGTATTATTCAAATTTGAATCTGCCTCCATTGGGCTTTCCCAGTTTGCCAATGAGGGGTGGACAAAATGGTGGAGCTGAAGCTCTAGGGAGGCCTCCATTTGGACCCGTTCCACTCCTGAATCCGCCTTTTGGACTGCATCCTTTCCACCCATTTTCTAATCCAAATGGACCCGGTAGTCCTCATTCAGAGGGAAGTCCTAGTTTAAATTCACGAGATCGAAACTCGGAGAATCACCAGTCTCAGTCACGATAGTCCAGTAGCTTGATATGGATTATCTAAATTATCATTTTTATAATTAAGCATTGCTTTAGTATCCTGTAGAATAAGGCCCCTAATCTTTCATTTGGTCTTAGCGTTACATATTCATAAGTACATTATTTATGGTTAAACAAAATTTTTGTATGGTGGTGAAAACATCACAACATATTATTATTATATACACTAAACTATAAATTACTATTTATATACTTCCTAATTTTACGAATAGAAAGCGTTTCGTGGAAGGTTCGAATCTTTTTCAAAGGTTTATGTACCAATTTTTTTTTTTTACATATATTGTATAGAGGGATACGTTTTTCATTTTCTAAATGCTAGATCGAACCTTATTACCCTTCCAAACTGGATACCTATGAAATGTTCATTTATTACTTCTGTTGTGTTCGAAACTCCTCAGTACGACCGTCATAAATGTACTGAGGACAAGACTTGTAACTGATTATAACCAGGTAAGACCGAGATGAGTCTGAGGATAGGACAACCTGAAATGGTTGATCTATAGCTGTAAAAAGAATCTCGACGTAAATCTTAAGACTCCCAAAGTTCTTTTTATTTATTTTGGGATCTGCAAACGAACGACATGATTTTGAATTAAATTATTATTTGTTTCCAAGTATTTCATAGTTGTAT